>WEDG01004393.1:0-42164 GCA_017591395.1 Schistocephalus solidus
GCCTCTTGTTCTGAGGTAATGATCAAATTCGAATTGGATCTAAAGGGGACACTGATAATGAAGTCCTTATTGTCTGTTTCCTTCCCAAACTCGCAACCTTTGGATTTTGAAATGGGTCCTCCTGGTATTTGAGGCAGCTCCCTTGATATTATATTAGTCTCTTATTATCTGTCCATCATCCTTTGCAGAGTCAATCATATATTGGTCTCTTATTATATGTCCATCATCCTCTGCGGAGTCAATCTTTTCATTTATTTTTGCCCCCCTCATTTTAAACTAGCTTAGCCAAGTCTTGACAACCTTGGTACATTCCTTCGCTTTTGCAACCCCGACAATGGTCTCCAGGTTCAGTTGAGGATGAAGGCGGTTTCTGATGGTTTTGCCTCTTTGATTGGTGGACTATGCAGTCGGAAAGGTAGCATCTCAATGATGATATCATGACCTCCACTGTCCCCTCTTTGTTTTGACCCTGGTGTTCACGATGAGTTCGTCCTCTCTCACCTCCACTGGTGTTTACAAACAGTAGCTCTGACTGCTATATTATCTCTCACACGAGAAGGAGCGTTCCGAACACTCATGCGTTGTCAGCAACATCACAGCACTATCCCATTGCATCTAGCTATTAATTTTTTAGTGAAGCAGTTTTTTCCTCCTATTTTGTTTAAATTGGCGGCTCGCTGAACTCCGCCTCCGATTTAACCGTAGGAGTTTTTTTTACTGCTTCTTTTCTAGTTCACCGTTTATGTTAAAGATTGTTGTCTATTTTTTTAAAAATTGCAAATCGTTCTGAATCGGATATGCCTACCATATTGTTAATTTCTGCTGTTAATATGGCTGCTCACATAGTGCAGCAATTATCCACTTTGTATTTATTTATACCGCGATACTAAGTTTGAAATGACGGGGCTCTCTGGGCCTTTAATATAGAATTTATTTATTTATTTATCACAGTCTAGTAGTCTTAATATGTCAGAGCACTGCGCCCTGATTGTCTCGAAAGCACACCAACCTACTGGGTTTATTCTCAGAAATTTTAAAACCGTCCATATTAGAACCAGCCTCTATAAAATGTATGTCAGGCCTATTCTAGAATACTGCTCGTTTCTACTTAGCTTTCTGCACGCTAATGAACGAAAGAAGATGGAGTCAGTCCAACACTTCTTTCCAAAAAGAGTTTTCTATTCAGAACACCTGTCCTACCAACAACGCTGTAAGCTTGCAAGCCTCGACCCATTGTGGCTTCGCAGATTACAGAAGGGACTATTTTTACTGTTTAAACTTTTTAACAGTTCTTAATTTAACTCTCTTACATCACTAAGGCAGCTCTACCACTCTCGGCGCACCAGTCATCGAGATGTAAATTTATTTCTTCCTTTGGCACGCTCCGTTAGATACCGTCATTATTTTTCGGTTAACACTATAGTAAGGTCAAGGTCAAGGTCGACGGCGGTTGGTTCAAATTTGAAGATAAGTGAATTCTCGAATTTTAAACCGATTTCTTCGTTTCCTGTTGAAAATATTAACATAATTATTGAAAATTTATTGTATTTCTACCTCATTATCAGCTGCACACACTTGCAGTTATTGCAATTGAGAAAGGGTAAAATATAAAGTTTTTAAACTTTTTCACCCTACATAGCCTCATTAAAGTTCTCGCAGATTTACGTCAAAGGACGGAATATAAGGGTTAATTCTAGAAATAAAGTTGAATTTTTTTAAGTTTACCTGATTTTCGGCGAAGAATAATTTGTAGTAACTTTTATACCAGTTTATATAATTTTTCATCCTGCATAGCCTCGTCGCTAATTCTATTTTCTGTTTAAACTCGTAACCTATCAGATATTTGCTTGCAGTGCCTTGCTTAAAACACATATTTCAAATATTACATATTTATTCCGCAAAACGTCACTAGTGACAAATTTCCTTTCTTATTATCGATTTGAAAAATACTTATATTTTAAAATCAATATTAAACCCCAGTCAGTGCTTAGACGCAAACATCCACTTCGCGTAAACGTCCAATAGAGCAACCCACCTAAAGCATGTAGAAATTAGACCGTGACGCCCTGGAAAACTTTAATACCTTTATGTCTAAATATGGTTCTCTCTTCACGATCCTTGGTACCATTTTTGAGGAAAAGTTGTCTTCACTCACTTCTCAACAATGCGTGAAACTAGAGCCTTTTATAAACATTGTCAGTACCGAGTCAATTGACCGACATAAGAGAAGTTTCCATTTTCTTTTAAAAAACGTTCCCAAGAGTAAAATCCCCCTGGACGTTGAATTTCATTTCCTTTACTCGTGCGGCTTTAACTGTAAAGTCGCTGAAGCTAAAAGGTTGTCTTCCCGTAGCAAAAACCCGCCAGTTCTGGTCAAACTGTTTTCAGCGATTGAAATTAACCTTATTTTCTCTAAGCATGAGCACTCAGCTCAATATTTGAAAAAAACAAGTTTATCTGTAGGGATAAAACCCCAATGGAACGTCGGCGTTCACCCTCATTAGCAAACAAGAGCCTTCGTCTACACCTTCAATATCAGAAGTTATTTCAGAGGTTTGTCCTGTAGCTAATGCAAGCCCACGGCCCTCCGGATCGACAGGAATTTCGATTCCAGCTGAATCTTCACCCGTTAACCTTGTTACTGGTTTGAGTGAAATTGTGTCAAGGCCTTTTCTTTCTCATCCCAAGTAAACCATGCCTGCTATAGCTGCCAAATCTACTAAACCTAAGAAAAATCCTAGTTAATCTGAATCATTGGCTAATCCAGGCATTAAAATCAGTAATGTCATTACCGACGGGAAACCTGCTAACCCCTCAGCATCTACAAACGATGCGAACGCTTCGTTAGCATCATTCCTAACCCAACAGGTGGCCTAAATCCCCAAATAATTAACGCTTCTAATTATGTTACCAGTTATTCGAAAACATTTATTCCTTTTTCAAATTCACGTTTTCCGCCAATTTATGCTAACGTCCCCCAAAATCTCATTTCAATGCAACCTCCTATCTTTCAAACACCACAATATAGCCTTATTTTCCAAAGTTTTCATCCAAATATGCCATTGTACAATAATCTCAGTTCTCTTAACAGTAAAATTTCGACAAATTTTAGACCAGAGCAATTTTGTTTCCCACCTTTCGTTTCTTCTTTCCAGTTTTGTTCTCCGCCACCAAATTATCCTTTTTTATAAATACTGATGAGCGTAACCTGCCGCTCAGGAATACGCTCAGCTCAGTTTCACTCAATGCGAGGTCAGTTGTAAATAAGATGGCAGAGCTTAGATCAGTAGCTTTTGAGCTTGATCCAGATGTGCTGTGCATCACTGAATCCTGGGCTCACTCTCTTATTTCTCACTCGACGCTTGCTATAGATAATTTCAATTTGTACCGACAAGACCGTACTTAAAAACGTGGCAGTGGTTGCCTCCTTTATATTTAGTCATCCTTAGTACATTTTCTTTTTCACCTGAGCATTTCGTCCTTTCCTGGAAATGTATGCTTTGCTTCAGTCATCCTTCCTCACAATAAAAAAGCGTTAATTGGCTGTGTCTATAATCCTCCGTGTTATTCTGGCAATGAAAGCGAGCTGTTTGAACTATTTTAAAAAGTTGCAGACACTCAATTTGATGTCAAAATAATCGTAGGCGATTTCAATCTGCCAGACATTGACTGGTAGGCAAATTCCTCTCCGCCTAAACATCAGAAATTGGTCGATACTATTAACTTTTCAAACATGTCCCAACTGGTCAGATCAGTTACAAGAAATGACAACATTTTAGATTTAATTTTTTTACAAAATGATATCCACCTTCTCTTTATGAATTTACATCATGATCTTTTCACAAGTAATCACGCATTAATTCAGTATAATTCAGTATATACAAGGGAGATAGGTAGAGCCTTTGAAAACCCCATTTACAGATAGACGCTAGCAAAACAAGCAAATGTTACATTGCAATATTCGTTTTAGTTTATCGATCATTGCTGTCGACTTGATATATGTTCATCAAGTAAAAATGCATCAAGTCGTCTTTTGAACATTTCAACGCTTTCAGCCTGAACAACTGAAGCTGGCAGTTTGTTCCATTCTTCAATCACCCGTTGGGAAAAAGGGGTTGGCCCGCACTTTATGTTTGGCGTTTTTTCTTTTCAGTTTGTATTGGTGAACTCGGAGACTTGTCATGTTTGCCAATTCAAAAAAGTTGGCCATCTGAAGAGCACAATCAACTCCTCTGACCAGTTTGAAGACTAAGATCATATCCCCTCTGTATTGCCTATAAGAGAGAGTAAAAATTTTAAGTCTTTCTAGGCGGCCCTCTTAGGGTAGGCATTCCAATCCGCTGACTAGTTTCGTTGCCATCCGTTGAACTTTCTCCAGCAGAGTGTAGTCATGTTTCGTCCAAGGGCGCCAGGCCTGAACGCAATATTCCAACACCGGCCAGATAAATGTTCTAAAAATGCGCCCAAAAATCTCTTCGTCAAAGTTAATGAAGGATCACCTGATTGCGCCTAAGTTACACATAGCTTTCTTTGCGATATTCGCAAAGTGCGACGATGGTTTGAGAGTTGGTGTTATCCATATACCCAAGTCCTTTAGAATACTTACCTCCTGGAGTTCGTGACCACTGATGAAGTACTGGTATTCAAACCTAATCATCCTTCTGGAACTAGACCGCATTTGGATTATTTGGCATTTGTTAAGATAAAGGTTCAGAAGCCACCCATCACATCATGTTTGCAAGCGATCTAAGTTTTGATGTAATTTCCACGCATCCTCCGGTTTTTCAATCGAGTTCCATAACTTCAAATCGTCAGCGAACATTACCTTCTCGCATGTCAGACAATCCAGACAGTCGTTTACGTATATCAGAAACAAAATGAAACCCAGAACGCTGCCCTGCGGAACTCCACTGTGAACGGTTTCCCAGTGAGACTTGGTGCTCCGATACAAACACGCTGTTACAGATGATTTGGGCAAAGCAGAGTTGTTAAATTCGTTTTTTGCCAACCACTTTACCACTGAAACTAGCCCCACTCCCACAGTTCCTCTGCTTGCAAATTCACTTCTAACAACCATTAATTTCTCGCCTTCATGTATTCAAAAGGAAATAGCTCACCTAAAAATTCACATTCGGTTGGAACTGATAACATTCCAAACTCGCTTATTAAACAGTTAAGGGATTTTCCACCTTTACTAAGCAAGTTATTCTCAGTATTTTTTGGAAATGATTTCTTCCCCGATTACTGGAAAACTTCTATTATAATACCAGTTTTTAAATCTGGTTCCCGCTCGGACATTCATAACTATCGCGGTGTTCATAAAACGCCCTCTCTTACTAAACTCTTCGAAAAACTAATTGCAAAACAAATCACAGATTTTTGCATAAGCAATCAAATTATCAACTTTTCCCAACACGGCTTCTTACCGGACCGCTCTTGTGAAACCTGCCACATGTCTTTTCTAAAGCTACTAACCTCTCTTCGTAATGACCATCTATCTGTGAGAGTTTTCTATGTTGATCTTAGTAACGCATTCGATAAAGTGCCTCATAAACGACGTCTGGCTAAACTAGAAGCTATAGGATTTCGTAGTTTCCTTACTGACTTTATTAGATCATACCTAAATGATCGAAAGCAAAACGTTTAAGAAGCGTCCTCGTACTCAAGTGCTACCCCAATTGTTAGTGGTGTCCTTCAAGGTACCGTATTAGGTCCTTTGTAGTTCTTACTGTATATAAATGATATTTTATCGAGTGTTAAACATTCTCAATCTTTTATTTATGCTGATGACCTCAAATGCGTGTATTCATTCTCTAACTCTACGACCGAACGTTGCCTAGAACAAATTCATTCAGACTTAGACGCTCTTCCGGCCTTGAGCTCCACATGGCTAATGGAGTTCTCACCTACTAAGTGTCGCTACATGAGTTTTGGGCCTGTAAGGCTACCGCAACCTCTTATTTTTGAAGGTTGCCCTATGATTGAATGTTCCTCCATCAAGGACTTGGGCTTAAGCTACACCATTCAGAACAGTTTCCAAGAATTCTGGGCGCCGACACGGTAGAATTCGTTTTCCTGTTCGACGGAGTGCGCGGCATCTGAACTCGATCCCAGGTGTTACCTTGAGGGATACGGCACCGTCTCTGCAGCCTGCACCCATTGACTTCTTCGGCAGACAGTGAGCGACCGTACACGGATGCTTTCTTTGCCTGAGGCAGAATCCCGGTTCCTAGCAAAGACAGAGAGACTGCATACAGACTGCAATTGTGTTAGCCCTTCCTGATCTGAATTGCTATCATCCTTACAGGCGGCAGTTTTTCTCCTGAATAACATGAAAATAGGGAAAAACACATATAATGATATATATTCAGGGAGTTTTTTTCACTGCCAGCCTCTACCCACTGAATATTTCACCTGACAATGCCTGTAAACCGGTATTAAATACAACTATTATTATTATTATTATTATAAATTAGATCTTTCACCTCATGCCGATAGAATTACGGCCAAAGCTGCTCAGATTTGCGGCTTTATTTCTTATAATTTCTACCTTCCTGAAATTAAATTAAGACTTTATCGTATGTTTGTACTTCCCATTCTTGAATTTTGCTGTCCTTTCTTTTGGTTTAATGAACGAATCTAGCCATTCAAAAATTGAAAATGTCTAAAGAAATTTCACAAAAAACTCCTATATCCGACTCTTTTAACTACTTCCTACTCAACAAGATGCCAGCTAACGAAGCTAAAATTTCTTTGGGTCAGGAGACTTGAAGCAGGCTTTTGTCTCCTTTTCCGTCTGGGGAACTGCTCAACTCTCCCCAAGCTTTCTGTCACTGCCCCGTTAGTCTTCCGTATAACCTAAGAAATTCTGCACTAATTATACCTCCCCCTGCATCCTCCACGTGTAACCGCTCTCTCTTCTTTGCTTCTAGGTATAGTTTTCTTTGGAATAACTTGCCAATTGAAATTAGGTCGTTAACTAGTCTATCTGCTTTCAAGCGAAGACTGCACATTTATCTAAACACTGATTCTATTAACCTTTTATTTTCCTCATCTTTTCCCAGTAGCTTTCCCCATGACTCGGAGAAAGGACCATCGGGAATTTGAGTAACCCTCTTGAAACTATATGTACGCTACCTCGAGACGCCCATGAACTATAATGTCTCCTTATATCACCCGTCCTCCAAACGAGGACATCATTCGGACGTACAAATTCGGTGGTCCACAGTCTTAAATGCTGCGGTATCTTTGGATACTCACCATCATCAGAATTCAATTCTGGATCCTATGATGCTGAGGACTTAAATTCATTGACGCATTTTCGTGAGATTCTGTTTCATATGCCTAAGTGATCAAGAACGAATCACCTCGACGTTTCATTATCTCATTCTGAAATGCTACTGCAGTATTACCCTATTCTACCACCTGACCATTTTTTCCTAAGCAGTTTTTTTCTCCTACCTTCTATTCGAAAATGAAGGACTATTGAACTCTGCCTCCATTTTCATGGTAGGAGTTTTTTTCACTGCCTATTTTTTCTAGTTCACCATTAATTTTAAAACATTGTAAACTGTTGACATAGCAGGACAAGTTATGAATTTGTACATTTTATCTGCACACATTGTCATAACTTTATTTCGTTACTAATGTTTGCTTAGACAGAACCTTCCCGGTGCTAACCAAATATAAATTCTAAATTCTTAATTCTAAAAATGTTGAATATGCGATCCAAGCCTGGCGACCGTGGACCCAACAGGACTACAACATGCTCGAAAGGGTGCAGCGACGAGCCACAAAATTAGTAAGAGGTCAAAGTGAACTACCATATAAGATTCATCTAAATAACCCTGAAGCTCTATCCTCTGAGTTATAGGCAGTTGCGCGGAGACTTGATAAAAACCTTCCGTATCGTGCATAGCATGGATTGCGCCCTCCTATGTGATGATTTTTCCAACTTGCCACTACGGATAATCTCCGAGGTCATCCATTCAAACTAAGTGTGCCCCAAGTAAGATTGGATGTGAGGAAGTATTTTTTCACCAACCGTGTCGTGGAACCGTGGAATAACCTACCTGAGGCGATTGTAATGTCCCAGTCTGCAGATACGTTCAAACATCGGCTTGACATACATATGATGCAGCACCACGAAGACTATGTGACTACTTAACCTTAACAATATCAGTGTACCACGTAAATCTGCGTGCATTCACTTGACTGTAACTTCTTTACATAGCTTCTTATTCTTGCTTTATTTATGTAACAAATAGGGATTTCAAAGGCGTAAGCCTATTTTCCTCAAACACACTGAATTGAACTGAACAGAACGTGCATTACGTATACCATGACAGGATATACCTTTCAGATAGTCTCTGAATGACAGATCTCTGCTTAATAAGATGCCTTTGCTCCAGACTCTGGTTTTTATCCACCGCCCCGACATTGTAATTGTTACAGAGACATGGTCAACACCCTCTGTATCCGACTCCAAACTCTCTATTCTAGACTACGCTTACATTCGGAATGATCAACATGAGGGCCGTGGCGGAGAAATCTGTATCTATGCTAGGCAACCGCATACATTTCTTCCGTAGGACTATCGCCAGCTTACCGCGGTAGAAGTGAGCTGTTGGCTCCGAGTAGTTTGAAAAAATAACTACTCTTTACTACTTGGTAGTGTCTATCGCACACCCAATGCCAGCGAGGATTACGATCTTTGTCTGTCGCTGGAATTTAACGCCGCAGCTGACTTAAATCTGAAGTACTGCTTGATTGCAGGTGACTTCAATCTTCCTGAAGTTCATTGGTTTCGAACTTTTGGTCCTGCAAAGTTCGAAGACCTACTTGAGGCCATAGGCATGTGGGACCAGGTAGTTTGATTTTCCCACCCAAGGATCAAACAAACTTGATCTTATTATCTGTTGAGGTTGTCAGCCATTGTCAGTGTCACCTTTAGATCCACTTGGCAATTCTGATCATGCTATCGTGCTTTCTACACTAGAACTAGAGGCTGCTTAAACGTTTTCCAAAAAATATAGCTTTTTTCGTGATTTCAGATCAGCAAATATGAGGGAATTGCTAACACACCTAAATTTCCACGATTGCACTAACTTCTTTGTGTTCGGATGTGAATGTTTGTACTGATACTTTGTACCATGTTCTAGGTCCACTCATTTCTCGTTTTGTTCACCGTAAGAAAATAATTAATGTCAAGGATGAAGTCTACCTCCCTTTATCATTCCGCCGTAGACTGCGTAGACTCTCCCATCGTTTTCATCTACAAAACGACGTTTCCGCTCTGCCCTTGATCCAGCAAATTTTGAAGAGGCTTAGAGGCTGTATGACGAAAAACGACTAGCTGATGAGGTTAACTTTGCCGAAAACCCGTTCGTTAAATGTTGCGAAACTCTTTTCGCGCACAGTAAAAGCGCACAGAAAGACGCAGCACCCATACTTTGAAACGCCTCAGGGAACCCTATAGCTGACACTTTAGCCGACAGCTTCAATGCTTTCTTGTCTAGAACGTTTAGTGAACATACTGTTGCCTTCTTTTCTAACATCCGGGTTTGGACTGGTAACGTCCTCGAAACCATAACTTTTACCCTCTGGGACGTGACCGTAGCCATTTGGCGTTTTCGTCAAGCTTACAGTCCTGGAGCAGATGGCGTCCCGATCAGCGTTCTAAAGGCGGATGCAAACGATATATTTCCGTCCCTTCTGTATAAGATATTTTTGCTCTTAAAAGTAAAACATTCCCTATTTTATGGAAGGAATCGCACATACTGCCTATACCCAAACACGGCCGACCTACGTCATTTGACGACTTTAGGCCAATAAATACACTTCCAGCGGTCTCGAAGAACATAGGGACCTTCGTCAATAACAAGATGACGCGTCACCTAAGAGAGAATAACCTACTTAATGCGGCTCAGCATGGTTTTCTCGAAAAAAGGTCTTGTGACACCTGCCAGCTTTCTTTCTTTGATCATGTGCTACAATCAAGAGACAGCGGTTTTGCAATTTACACCGTTTACTTCGATTTCACGAAGGCTTTTGATTATGTTGACCATGACATCCTACTGCCGAAATTTGCCTCCTCTGGCATAGGTTACAAGATTCTGAACTTAATATCCTCCTATTTGAATGCTCACGCACAACGGGTTAAAATCTCTGATGTTATCTCCAGCCCCACGCATGTGAGGTGCGGAGTTATTCAGGGCAGCGTGCACGGCCCGCTTCTATTTCGCCTTTTTGTCAACGTTGTTCTTGATTGTTTTCAGTATAGTAGACCCTTTATAAATGCTGACGATTCACAAGTTGCCTATCGATATAAGCCGGTTGATCGCAACATCGTGCTTGACCTCTTAAAAAAAGATCTTCAGGCCTTCGCTCAGTGGTGTCGCACATGGCGCCTTTCACTTTCTTGGCACAAGTGCTCCATTATGGTTATTGGCGACAACCATCAGCCCTACTCAAGCATTGACGGTCACATTCTAAATGTGCCCGGAGTTATAAAGGATCTGGACTTATCATATTCTAGTAGTTTTAATCTGTCAGAGCACTGCACCCTGATTGTCTCGAAAGCATGCCAAACTACTCGGGTTTATTCTCAGAAATTTTAAAACAGTCAACATTAGAATCATCCTCTATAAAATGTATGTCAGGCCTAGTCTGGAATACTGCTCGTTCCTATTTAGCCTTATGCACGCTTGTGAACGAAATAAGATAGAATCAGTCCAGCACTTCTTTTAAAAAAGAGTTTTCTATTCAGATCACCGAAACCTGTCCTACCAGCAATGCTGTGCGCTTACAAGCCTTGATACGCTGTGGCTTCGCAGGTTACAGAAGGGACTATTTTTACTGGTTTTATTCAGTTCAGTATATATAAGGGAGATAGGCAGAGCCTTTGAAAACCCTATTTACAGATAGTCGCTAGCAAAACAAGCAAATGTTGCATGGCGATAGTCGTTTTACGTATGTCAATCATTGCTGTCGACAAATTATATGTTCATCAAGTAAAAATGCATTAAGTCTTCTTTTAAACATTTCAACGCTTTCAGCCTGAACAACTGAGGCTGGCAGTTTGTTCCATTCGTCAATCACCCGTTGCGAAAAGAAGTTGGCCCGCACTTCAAGTTTGGCGTGATTTCTTTTCAGTTTATATTGGTGACCTCGGATACTTGTCATGTTTGCCAATTCAAAATGTTGGCCATCTGAAGAGCACAAACAACTCCTCTGACCAGTTTGAAGCCTAAGATCATATCCCCTCTGTATTGCCTATAAGAGAGAGGAAAAATTTTAAGTCTTTCTAGGCGGCCCTCATAGGGTAGGCATTCCAATCTGCTGACTAGTTTCGTTGCCCTCCGTTGAACTTTCTCCTGCAGAGCGTAGTCATGTTTCGTCCAAGGGCGCCACGCCTGAAAGCAATATTCCAAAACCGGCCGGATAAATGTTCCAAACACGCGCTCAAAAAGCTCTCCGTCAAAATTAACGAAGGACTTCCTGATTGCGCCTAAGATACACATAGCTTTTTTTCGATATTCGCACAGTGCGACGATGGTTTGAGAGTTGGTGTTATCCATATACCCAAGTCCTTTAGAATGTTTACCTCCTGGAGTTGGTGACCACTGATGGAGTACTGGTATTCAAATCTAATCAGCCCTCTGGAACTAGACCGCAGTCGGATTATTTGGCATTTGTTAAGATTAAGGTTCGGCAGCCACTCATCACACCATGTTTGCAAGCGATCTAAGTTTTGTTGTAATTTTCGCGCATCCTCCGGTTTTTCAATCGAGTTCCATAACTTCAAATCGCCAGCGAACATTACCTTCTCGCATGTCAGACAATCCAGGCAGTCGTTTACGTATATCAGAAACAAAATGGGACCCAGAACGCTGCCCTGCGGAACTCCACTGTGAACGGTTTCCCAGTGAGACTTGGTGTCTCCGATACAAACACGCTGGCACCTGTTTGAAACTTCCAAACAGTCGTACATTTAACCTTCTTACATCTCTGAGGCAGCTCGACCACTCTCGGCACACCAGTCATCGAGACGTTTTTTATTTCTTCCTTCGGCATGCACAGTTAGATACCGACAGTTTTTTCGGTAAATGATATAGCAATCTGGAATACCCTACCTTTTGGGTGCTGACTCTGTGGAAGCTCTCTTCGGTTCTAATGTCGTTCACGGACTCTGAATCCTGTGCCGGACTTCATGCTGACGGCAATATTGCTGGCTCTGCAGACCTCAATCGGCGTATTTCTCAGTCGACAGCGAACAGCCGCTCGCCGAAATACCTGCTGGTGCAGAATACCGGATCGGTGATAGATTGAGTGAATCTCGCGCACTCAGTGAGCCGAACTCTGCAAAATCTGTTGCTCAACTGTTCCGCCGTCGATCGTCCTCTTAACGAGGTTAGGAAATTCCTCCATTACTAAACGAAGACAAGAACTTCGTTCTCGATGACTCTGACAAGGCAGAATTGTTTAGTGCATTCTTTACAAATCATCTTACGATGGAAGCTGAACCGGTTCCGACCTTTCAGGCATCCTCATTTAATGTTATCAGTACTATTGATTTCTCCTTAGAACTAATTGGTAAGCAAATAATTCGTCTAAAAAACTCGAACTCTTCGGAGACTGACGGTATTCCAAACTCAGTTATTAAAAGAGTGCCGAGCTTCCCCAGATTGCTTACCCATATATTCTCAGTTTATCTTCTAAACGGATTCTTTCCTGACTCATGGAAGACATCTATTATTCTTCCTGTCTTCAATTCGGGATCTCGTTCGGACTTAAATAATTATCGAGGCGTTCACAAAACCCCGGCTCTAGCAAAACTTCTTAAAAAATTATTTTCAATCAAATTCTTGACTTTGCTTAGAAAATACGCTCTTAAGCGACTCGCAATATAATTTTCTACCTGGGAGATCACGCGAAGTGTGTCATTTAGCTTTTCTTAACCTCGTCACTTCTCTTCGTAATGAGCAGCAGTCAGTGGTTTTGATCTACTTTGACCTGAGCAAAGCCTTTGACAAGGTACCGCACAGACGTCTTCTGGTGAAACTGGAAGCCCTCGGCATCTGGCCTCCTCTCCTTGACTTCTATGGTTCCTACTTGTCTAACCGCAGCCAGAAGGTCTTAGTAGGTAATAGCTATTCGACGCCTCAACCGATCACGAGTGGCGTTTTTCAAGGCACGGTTCTAGGTCCCCTTCTCTTCATTCTGTACATAAACGAAATTTCAACTTTACTCACAAATTCACAAAATTTCGTTTACGCTGACGATCTCAAGTGCATTTATTTATTTTCTAAAGACTGCCAATAGTTGCGTTGATAAAATAAACACTGATCTACTTATGCTCTCACGTTGGAGCTGTACTTGGCAGATGAAATTTTCTCCATCGAAGAGCAGTTTCATGTGTTTTGGCCCCACCAAGCTTCCTTAACCCCTAGTATTTCAAAATAGTACTCTTTTAGAACGATCAACCATTAAAGACTTAGGTCTATGTTACACAAATAAGCTAGCATTATTGCCTCATGCAGATCGAATTTCTGCAAAGGCTGCACAGATATGTGGTTTTATATCACATAATTTCTTCCTTCCGGAAATAAAGTTAAACCTATACCGCATGTTTGTTCTTCCTTTCCTAGAATACTGCTGTCCCCTATTTGGGCTGATGAACGCCTCTGACCGCAGTAAGATTGAAAAAATTCAGAGGGTTTTTACTCGAAGACTATTTTCTTATCCTGGATCCAGTATCTCTTATACGGATAGATGCCAGTTAGCAAACATTAAATTTCTGTGGGTTAGAAGACTCGAAGCCGGTCTCTGTTTCCTGTTTTGCGTTAACTCTAGCCCAAATCTCCCACGAATTAACGCTCTCGCTCCGGTAGATGGACCCTATGCCACTCGTAATTCCTCCATGATCATTTCACTACCCCGTAGCTCCACAACTAACCGGTGTCAGTTTTTTTGCCTCTAAATATGCTTTTACATGGAATAATCTTCCACTGCAAATTAGGTTGTCGTCTACATTAGCTATTTTCATAACCAAAGTACGCAAACATTTAACTTCGGAAGATATAAAGTCCTTATTGTCTGTTTCCTTCCCAAACTCGCAACTTTTGGATTTTGAAAAGGGTCCTCCTGGTATTTGAGGCAGCTCCCTTGATATTGTATTGGTTTCTAATTATATTTTCCATCATCCTTTGCAGTCAATCTTTGCATTCACTTTTCCACCCCCTCCTTTTAAACTAGCATTACCAACTCTTGACAACCTTGATACTTTTCTCTGAATTTGCAACCCTGACGATAGTTTCCAGGTTCTGTTGATGATCGAGGCGGGTTCTGATGGTTTCGCCTCTTTGGTGATGGACTATGCAGTCAGCAAGGTCGCATCTCGATGATGATCTCGTGACCTGTACTGTCCCCCCGTCGTTTCGACCATGTTGTCTACGATGAGTTCGTCCTCTCTCGCCTCCACTGGTGTTTATAAACAGTAGCTCTGACTGCTATATTATCTCTCACCGGACATGGAGCGTTCCGAACCCTCATACGTTGTCAGCAACATCACAATACTATCCCATTGCATTTAGCTATTAATTTTTTAGTGAAGCAGTTTTTGCTTTTATTTTTTTAAAATTGGCGGCTCGCCGAACTCCGCCTCCGATGTAACCCTTGAAGTTTTTTTACTGCTTTTTTTTCCAGTTCACCGTATATGCCAAAGATTGTTGACTTTTGTTTTAAATATGGCAAATCGTTTTGAATCGGATATGTTTACCATACTACTAATTTCTGCTGTTCATATGGATGCTCACATAGTGCAGCAATTATCCACTTTGTATTTATTTAAACCACGGTTCTAAGTGTGTAATGATGGGGCCCTCTGTGCCTTAAATATACAATTAAATTTATTTATTTAATGCTCTGAAAGATTGAGACCGTTGGAATATGATATGCCTAGGTCCTTAACAACGCCCGGTTAATTTATATCGTGGCCATCTAGGTTGACGGTTTTAAAATTTCTGAGAATAAACCCAGGAGTTTGGCGTGCTTTCGAGACAACCGGGGTTCAGTGCTCTGACAGATTAAGACTACTAGAATATGATATGCCCAGATCCTTTATAACTCCGGGCATATTTTGATCGTGACAGTCTATGCTTAGGTAGGGTTGATGGTTGTCGCCAATAACCATAACGGAGAACTTTTGCAAAGAAAGTGAGAGGCACCATGTGCGACACCACTGAGCGAAGGCATGAAGATCCTTTTTAAGAGCTCAAGCACGATGTTGCGATCAACCGGTTTATATCGATAGACAACTTTTAAATCGTCACCGTACATAAAGGGCCTACCATACTGAAAACAATCAGGAACAACGTTGACAAAGAGGCAAAAAAGAAGCGGGCCGAGCACGCTACCCTGAATAACTCCGCTCCTCACATGCGTGGGGTTGGAGATAACATCAGAAATTTTAACCCATTGTGCGCGAGCATTCAAATCGGAAAATATTAAGTTCAGGTGCTTGTTACCTATGCCAGAGGAAGCAAATTTCAGCAGAAGGATGTCATGGTCAACACGATCAAAAGCCTTAGTGAAATCGAAGTAAACGGTGTAAATTGCAAAACCGGTGTCTCTTACTTGTAGCACATGATCAAAGAAAGATAGCTGGCAGGTGTCACAAGACTTTTTTTCGAGAAAACCATGCTGAGCCAATTAAGTAGGTTATTCTCTCTTAGGTGACGCATCATCTTGTCTTTGATCAAGGTCTCTAAGATCTTCGAGACTGCTGGTAGTGCATTTATTGGCCTAAAGTCGTCAAATGACGTAGGTCGATCGTGTTTGGGAATAGGCAATATGTGCGATTCCTTCCATAAAATAGGGAAAGTTTCACTTTCAAGAGCAAGATTAAATATCTTATACAGAAGGGACGGAAATATATCGTTTGCATCCGCCTACTGAGACAACCATGACGAACAAGTTTTGAGGACACTTTGCATATAAAAGGAAGTCCTACTTTCTTTTGAGTTACCCCATGAAAAGTACGATGAACATACAGACGTTCAGTTCAATCAAACTTCAGTGGACTCGAAATTGGCAACGCGAAATATTCCACAACATCGATTAAAAGTCAGTTTAGAGAAAAATCCACTTTTTCAGTATAAAGATACTGGATTTGTCTCAAAAAACCAACTGAGGTTAAATATGCAGACGGATGTCATTTTTCACAAACAAGCGTTTTTTCAGCCGGACTACGAGCCGAGGGAACGACTGAAAATGAGGGAACTACGGAGAGAATTGAGGAAGAGAATTGGCAGAGGGGAGAAACGGCTGAAAATCAAAGACGGTCAAAAATTCCAGATAAATGTGTCCTTCCTGTGGCCAAAACCTGAAACACTGAAGGCTGGGTCTCCCCGACGAATCAAGCATTGAACGTCATCTCAGCAAATGTTCAAAGCCTGTTCAACAAGCTGGATGACCTTAGAAGCGTAGTGGATGAAATTAAACCAGACGTTATCGCTTTCACTGAAACGTGGCTCACTGCAGACATTACTGATTCTAAAATATCATTCAGAGGTTATCAGCACTTCAGGCGAGATAGACCAAGTCGAGGAGGAGGAGTCATAGTTTATGGTACTCGCAAGCTGACCGCTATTGCTGACATACACAATCCATTACGCGATGTGGAAGTCTTAAGCATTACTATATCTGCTAAGTATTCCAGACACTGACGATATCGGTTGTGTACCGTTTGCCTAATCAAACTTCCGATCAGGATCTCATTCTCATAACGGAACTCTACAAAGCCAGCGAGAAGAAAGATGTCCTCATTGTTGGGGATTTTAACGCTCCTGGTATTGACTGGAAAACATGGACTGCACAGGGAATTCCAGATAACTTCAACCACAAACTATTGCAATGGGCAACAGACAAACGTCTCTGTCAGAACGTCACCTTTGGAACACGGATGATAGAAGGACAACAGTCAAACTGTATTGACCTGACTTTTACACGAGATGAGGACAATGTGCTAGACCTACAGGATCAACCGCCACTAGGGTCAAGTGAGCACATTACGCTGTGCTTCGAGTACTCACTGTTTTCCAAACCAAATTTATCCGATACTAGGGAAAGAAACATTTCAAATGGGGACTACTCACTTATGAGAAGACAAATGTCAGAGATATCCTGGGAAACAGAACAACATGGTGGACCAATAAAGATTGGACGACATTGAGCTCGTTATTGAAAAGGATTGTTTACCTCAACTGTCCTCTCCGGAAAGACAACAATAAACCGCCCAAAGTAGATAAACGCAAACTTTCAGCCCTCTTTCAAAAAAAGAAATCACTTCTGGAAGCGTTACAGACAAAACGGCTCCGATGTTTACTTACGGGACTATAAGCAGCAACGCAACGTTTGTAAATGTGAGGCTTCTAAGCTGCGGAGGAAGTTCGAACTAAACATACTGCAAAAATCGTCGGAACACCCCAAAATGCTATATGGCTACATACGGAGTACAAAGAGAATTCAAGAAATGATCCCTGCCCTAAGGTCTGCAGACGGAAAACTGGAGACTGATGATCAGGTTTAAGCATCCCTTCTTTCAAAATTCTTGCAGACCGTCTTCCCCCGAGAGCAACGAAGACGGTCGATGGTTTTAAGTCTTGACCGTACCAAGACAGATGGAAAAAGCTTGACTTATTTCCTCTTTCCTTCAGGCACTTACGGTGTAACCTGCTCTGGACATTCTGGATTATCCGGGGCCATGATTCCTCCATGAGATCGGAGGATTGCTTCGAATTTGCCTGCAAAACTCATCTGCGTGTTCATCCTTACAAGGTCAATAGCGAACGCACGCAATTGAACCTCAGAAAGTTTTTTTTCAGCCAACGAGTGGTACAAGCTTGGAACTCGTTACCAAGTGAGACGGTTACCTCTGACAGCATTTCTGATTTTAAAAGAAGGCTTGATGACATAATGTTTGACAAAAGACGACTCTTGCAACATGATTACTTAAAACCAGCCTTTTAAAATCTTTCGGTTTATAATTTTCTTCCACAATGTTTTGCCTATAGATGTGAACACGCATTTGATGTTATGTTATTCTTTGACTCAAACATTTTTAAATGTACACCAATTTTTTATATTGACTGTACACATGGAATGATAGTTTTATGTTAATAGGGTCATCAAGGGAAATGCCTGAAACCCTTCAAAATATACAATATACCTAAACTGACTGTCGGAATGCTACAATGAACGACAAAATTATCCTTGATGGATACAAAGTCCTTACCCGTGGCCAACTATAAACATTGAGGTGAAATAAATATGTACGTAAGTAAGAAATAATCGCATCAAAGCGCATAATTCCTGTGTAAATGACTGTGGAAAAAAATAATAAAAGGTGGAGGGTACCTGAAACACAAAATAAGAGTTAATGACCGAATGAAGATCGTAGAAGCAAAGAGATAGACAGAACGATTATATATTTGCGTACCCTCGAATGGCATTGTCATTTCTCACAGACAGGTGCCAGCGTGTTTGTATTGGAGATGCCATCGCACCTGGAAACCGTTCACAGTGGAGTTCCGCAGGGCAGCGTTCTGGGTCCCATTTTGTTTCTGATATACGTGAACAACTGCTTGGATTGTCTGACATGCGAGAAGGTAATGTTCGCTGACGATCTGAAGTTATGGAACTCGATTGAAAAACCGGAGGATGCGCAGAAATTACAACAAAACTTAGATCGCTTGCAAACATGGTGTGATGAGTGGCTGCTGAACCTTAATCTTAACAAATGCCAAATAATCCGAATGCGGTCAAGTTCCAGAAGGATGATTAGGTTTGAATACCAGTACTTCATCAGTGGTCATCAACTCCAGGAGGTAAATATTCTAAAGGACTTGGGTATATGGATAACATTAACTCTCAAACCATCGTCGCACTGTGCGAATATCGCAAAAAAGCTATGTGTATCTGAGACGCAATCAGGAGGTCCTTCGTTAATTTTGACGGAGAGCGTTTTGGGCGCGTGTTTGGAACATTTATCCGGCCGGTGTTGGAATATTGCGTTCAGGCGTGGCGCCCTTGGACGAAACATGGCTACGCTCTGCTGGAGAAAGTTCAACGGAGGGCAACGAAACTAGTAAGCGATTGGAATGCCTACCCTATGAGGGCCGCCTAGAAAGACTTAAAATTTTTCCTCTCTCTTTTAGGCAATACAGAGGGGATATGATCTTAGTCTTCAAACTGGTCAGAGGAGACGATTGTGCTCTTCAGACGGCCAACTTTTTTAAATTGGCAAACAGGACAAGTCTCCGAGGACACCCATACAAACTGAAAAGAAATCACGCCAAACTTGAAGTGTGGGCCAACTTCTTTTCCCAACGGGTGATTGAAGAATGGAACAAACTGCCAGCTTCGGTTGTTCAGGCTGAAAGCGTTTAAATGTTTAAAAGAAGACTTGATGCTATATTACTTGATGGACATATATTGAGTTGACAGCAATGATCGATATGCTAAAACGACTATCGCAAATTAACATTTGCTTGTTTTGCTAGCGTCTACCTGTAAATAGGGTTTTCAAAGGCTCTG
This sequence comes from Schistocephalus solidus, assembly GCA_017591395.1. Taxonomy (NCBI): domain Eukaryota; kingdom Metazoa; phylum Platyhelminthes; class Cestoda; order Diphyllobothriidea; family Diphyllobothriidae; genus Schistocephalus; species Schistocephalus solidus. The sequence goes on from WEDG01004393.1 coordinate 19,597, forward strand.
CCTATCTCCCTTATATATATACTGAATTATTTGAACAATAAAAATGAATGCACAATCGCATACAGATAAGTTATGAATAGAAGCCAGATACTTGGCCATGACATATGACGCAAACCAGTGAGGTCGATAAATAAATAAACAAGCACACAGTGAAACAAAACTCCTTGGACTTTTTTATGAAAAAGGAACATATTGAATGGGGTTTGTGGGTCTTTAAGGAGAAAGTACTGTCGCTCGTGAGAGAAAAACATATGCGTGAGGTAGGACCTATATGCTGATGAGAGCGTATGGGGGTTAAAACGCTCCTCATCGTTGGAGAAATCATGTAACATCCAGGGCTTCTTTTCAACACCGCAGGTGTTAGCACAATTCATATCGATTAGTTATAAGCGTAACCGTCAAGGATGCTAGACAGGGGAAACCGTCACGAGCATCATCAGTACGCTTAGGGTCGAACGAGGAAAAGACCGTAGAGAGCATGAAGGGCATGAAGGAAATGCCAGTGAAGTGACCATGATACTCTGTTTGCTGATTGCTGAGACCAATGACAGAGGAAACCGACACCTGGGAGAAGGTTGGGGCTGGAAACACCATCACCCTAAGGTGCGGCAGATGCGATGGCAGACAAAGATGTAGCAGTTAGCAGAGCATCAAAAAAGAGGAGACCGAGGGAACCACTTGAGTCGTTGATATTTCCAATGATGAGCAATCTCAAAAGGGGATGTAAAACGGCTTCGGGGATCGTATTTTTTAAAAAAGCACATCAGGAGAAATTAAACTCCTCCACGAGGGTATATGAAGCAGCATGATAGGTTGCTTCTGAGCGTATTACGAAACGATAATGATAGATCCGGCAATTGAGTAAGAAGAAGTCAACATGGTGCGCTCAGGGGCGCTATTTTGCACGAGAATCGACGATTTATGTGATCCAGGCACATCTCAATAGTTAGCTTGGAATTATAAATGGGTATCTGCAAAAGAAATTTAGGTGGTTCAAAATGAGCGCACAAATATGAGCCAATTTTTCGACGACAATTTTACAGAGGTATGGGCTATGAACAAATCTTAGTTCACGGGGAAGACAATGCATGGATTACGTAATTTGGAGATGGTTTTTAAATTTCTACTGGTCGCTTCTCGGGGTCATGGAGAAAGCTGCTCAGCAAGGATGACGAAAATAATTGGTTAATCCAATTATTGTTCAGATAGTTGTGCAGTCTTCGCTTAAAAGTTGACATGATATTTGATAACCTTTTACCGATTGGTAGGGTATTCCAAAGAAAGCAGTACCTGGAATAAAAGAACAGAGAGCATTTAGAAGTAGAGGATATAGGAGGATGTATAATCAGTAAAGAATACGTAGGTTGAGCGGACGACTAAGGGGGGTCAGGGCTTGAATTCGGGGAAAAGGAGGCAGAAACCAGCTTTCAGTTTCCAAACTCATAGCGATTTTAAGTTAGTTAGCTGACACCTATTCGAGTAGGATTAGTTGAAAGTGATGGGGTCAAGAGTTTCCAAGTAAAATATCTTTGAACCATTTCAATTTTAGAATGGCTAGACTCGGTCATTAAACCAAAGAAAGGGCAACACTATTCAATAATTGGAAGGACAAACGTTTGAAAAGTCTTAATTTAATTTCAGGAAGATAAAAATTATATGGAATAAAGCCACAAATCTGTGCATCCTTGAACGCAATTCAATCGACATGAGGCAACAGATCTAAATTATTGGTATTGCTTAAACCTATGTCCTTCAAATGGAACATTCCATCAAAGGGGTGCCTTGAAATAACTGGTTTTGGTAGTCTGTCAACTCCAAATCAAATGTAACGAAACTTAGCATTTGAGAGTTCCATTTGCCAAGTTGAGCTCCACGTGGAAAGAACATAAAATTTCGCATGGATTTCTTCTAAGCATCGTTGGGCCGTAGAATTATAAAAGGAATGTACGCATTTAAGATCGTCCACATCACTAAAATACTGAGTGTGTAACTGCGGATGAAATATCATTAACGTAAAGCAAAAACATAGAGGACTAGAACGGTGCCTTGAAGGACCTGGCTTACAATAGGGGTGCTACTTCAATAAGGGCCTCAGCGGAAAATTAGGACCCCACTAAGACCTTTTGTTTCCGATTTGTTAGATATGACGTCATGAACTCAGTCAGGGGACTACGAAGTCCTAAAGCTTCTAACTTAACTATGAGCCTCCTATGAGGCACTTTATTAAAGGCCCTGATAAGATCAAAATAGATAACGACCATAGAAAGATGATCAATACGAAGAGCTGTCAAAATATTTACAAATGGCAAGTGGCATGTTTCACGGGAATGATTGGGTAGGAAGCCAAGTTGGGAAGACATAAGAAGTTAATTGGTTTTACCAAAATCTGTAATGGGTAGGGCAATTAGTTTTTCAAAGAGCTTATCAAGAGAAGGCGATTCATGAACACCGCGATAATTATGAACAGCCGAGCGTAATCCAGATTTTTGGACAGGAATGACAATATGGGATTTCCAATAATCAGGAAAGAAACCATTTTCAGCAAATGGGGGAAATCTCTTAGGTTTTTATAAGGGAATTTGCGATGTTTTCGGTTCTCATTGAGCGTGATTTATTAAGTTGGCTTATCGTTTTCTGAATATTTTTCGGAACAAAATAAATGGAAGTGAGTAAGTCATGAGGTTTCAAAGTAATTGAGGAGATGGGATTCGTTTCAAGGGTTTGTTCCAGAGTTTTTTCCAGAAACTAGATGAACTGAAAGTATGGATATCCGATGTGCATTCGGATATCCTTTCCATTACAGAAACTTGGTTGCAGGCAGAAATATTGGATAGCGAAATTTCCATCGATGGATGTCAACTCTTCCGTCGAGACCGACTGCACAAAAAATGTGGGCGGATAGCAATCAACGTCAACAGAGCCATCATATCATTTGAACGCAGAACTGCTTGCCCTTACGATTGCGAAGAAGTTTGGATAAAACTAAAGAGGTATGGAGAACAAAATCTGAATTTCTTAACTCTTTACAGACCGCCAAATCAAACTCTGGAAATTGACGAGATTATGTTCGAAATAAAAAGATGCAGCTCAGACTCAAGACACATTAACTGCCGGAGATTTTAATGCACCATTGATTGACTGGAACATATTATCCGTAAAAGGTTCGCGGTATTCCTTTAGTTCCAAACTATCAAGGCTCAAGGCGAATCTCTTTCTCGTTCAGAACATTAGATGTTCAAAGAGAGTTAAGGAGGCTCAAATGGCGAATTGCCTTTAGCTCTTTCTTTCAAAGGACCCAATTGATGTGGATGAATTAAGGTCACTCGTGCCGCTTGGTTAAATTGACCATTTCATGCTGCTGTGTGAATACTGTTCGCCCACCAAGCAAACAGAGACTCATCGTGTTCGGTTACATTACTAGCATGCAAATTTCTCTGCGATGAGGGAGGACTTATCGGCACTAAATTGGCAAAACATGCTGACTGGAAATCCGGATGTAGATTGGACCACTCTCAGTGGCGTTATCAACGACGCTTTGCATCGCAACTGCCCGTTTAAAAAATAACAAAAGGCCAACTGCCCTGTTTGGTTAACGCAAAATTTGAAAAGACAACTGAACCGAAAGAATAAACTCCGGAGAAGGTATGTAGTAACAACTCAACCCATGCATTACGAAGAATTTCGCCGAAAGTGGAACGAAATAAGATTAATTATCTGCAGATCACGGAAGGGGTATGAGGCTGAAATTATAGAATGGGCCGTAGATAAGCCAAAAGTACTTTTAAGCTACATCAGTAGTCGGTTGAAGAAGGAGATAGTGGCAGTGTTGATAGGTGAAAACAACGAAGACATTTATGAAAATCAAGATAAGGCAGAACACCTTAGTCGATTTTTTCGAATCTGACTTTACAGATGAAGGAGATTTTTAACCAAAAGACTTTTGTACAAGTACTAACGACACATTCATTGAGGACCTCGAATTCACAGAGGAAGATGTGAAGAAAGAGCTTCTAGCACTTAACGACACCAAATATCCGGGTCTTGATCAAATACCAGCAAAAGTACTGAAGAAGCTTGCTAGCAAACTCTCTAAACCACTCTCATGCATTTTCCAGTCGTCCTTCGATCGAGGCATCTTCCGTTCGGATTGGAAATCAGCATATATAACCTATTCACAAGGGTGGATCCAGAACCAGCGCTAAAAACTATCGACCGGTGAGCCTAAAATGCATTTGTTGCAAAGTGATGGGAAGGATAATCAAAAAGGCCAGCATGAAGTTTTCTCGAAGAAAAAAACTTCCTTGAGTGTGCCCAACATGGATTTCGACGAAATCACTTTTGTTTGACCAATATGCTCTATTCAATGGGATAGTTGTTTCAGGTCATTAGTTGAGGACACCAGCGTTGATGTAGTCTACATCGACTTCAAAAGAGACTTCGATAGTGTTCGTCACCGCATGTTACTCTACAAAGTCCGAGAATCCGGAATAAGGGGGAATTTTCTAAATTGGATAGGAAACATTTTGATAGGCCGAGCACAGTCCGTATGCATTGTTAATGCGAAATCCATTTCCGTGCCGGTCATGAGTGGTGTACCTCAGGGCTCCGTTCTTGGACCATTACTTTTCTTAATCTATGTCAATGATTGTATGAATAGATTGACCAGCATGGGAGTCATGTTTGTGGACGACATCAAGATATGGCAATCAATCCGATGCAGTACTGATGGACAGACTTTACAAGAAGGACTCAACCGCCTATCTGAATGGTCCGATACATGGCAGATGAAGTTCAACTTTGAGAAATGTGTCGTACTGCGGCTCAAAACAAAGAAGGCAATCGTGATGGGTGACTCCCACCAATACGTCCTTGACGAAAGGTGCCTGTCAAATGTATCCGAACAAAAGGACTTTGTAATCACCAACTTGTCTTCCCTCAAGCCCTCCGCTCAATGTGTTAGGGCGGCCAAAAAGGTGTCAAATGTCCTCTTTGCCATCAAAGAGAACTTTCGTAGACATCGATAAGGACATATTTGGAAAAATATATCGGATGTTTATTCGTTCACACCTGGAATATGGAGCTCAGGCATGGCGACTGTGGCTGAAAAAAAAGGTTAAAAACTGCGGGAAAGGGTTCAAAGGAGGGCAACAAAAGTCCTGAAGGGTCTAAAGTCTATATGATACAAATGCAGACTTGACGCTCTTTATCTTTTCCCTCTTGAGTACAGGCAGATTCGAGGCAATCTCATACAGACATACCAGCTTGTAAGGAATCAGGACTGTGCTCTAAATTTCGAAGATTTTTTTCATTTGCCAAAACAACTAACCTGCGTGCGAATTATTTAAAACTTCAAGGAACCTTATCCCACCTTGATGTTCGTCGCCACTCATTTTCGCAGCGAGTTGTCTGTGCCTGGAACGGACTCCCAGAGGACGTCATACGGGCCGACACGACAGACGCATTCAAACATAAACTGGATTTATATTTGCTTGGAAAATACCGTTCATTCTTCGAGGAAGGCACTGCTACATCACACCAAAACTTCGCACATACATGCAGATAACGGGGTTATGGGTAATCTTCGATCCTGTTCAGGATGACTGTGCCTAGATCCCAGTGTTACCAAACTATTTTCCTTCCGTGTGACTATGTTACTCACTACTTTATAGAAACACATTTATTTTAATTGGAATATATTCGATATGCCTTATCCCACCTGGATGTTCGTCACCATTAGTTTCATAGCAAATTGTCGGTACCTGGGACGGACTCACAGATGACGTCATACGGGCGGACGCGTCAGATACATGCAAACATAAACTAGATTTATATTCGCTTAACAACTACCGTTCATTCTACAGGAAGTCACTGAAACATCATAGCAAAGTTGTGCCTACACATGGAGATAATGGTGGTCAACTTTGCCTAGATCCCAGTTAGAAAACATTTTTATTTATATACAAATATGTTACTCACTTATTTATAGTAACATGTGTATTTTAATTGCAATATCTTTGATGACCCTCATCAAACCTGGATGTTCGTCGCCCTTCGTTTTTGCAATGAGTTAACAGTGCCTTGCTCAAACTGCCAGAGTACATCATACGGGTGGACATGACTGTCACAGTCGAATATAAACTGTATTTATATTCGCTTGACAATTACCGTTCCTTCTTACAGAAAGGAACTGCTACACCATACAAAAGCTTTGCACATACATACCGATAACGGTGATATCTATTATTTGACATAGGTAGTCATTGAACCTTCACGATGACTGTGCCCAGATTCGACTGCTTAAACATTTTTTTTCCTAAGTGAATATGTTATTCACAACTTTGCAATGACGTGTATTTCGAATGCAATTCTGCAGTTAAATTTTTTATTAATAGGGTCTTCAAAGGTAATGCATATTACCCTTAAATATAATGAACCCTGTTTGGCTAAAGGAAAGGCTCCTAAAATAATATATTTTCTAGTCACTAAGCTGACCAATAGAAACATGTTTGAAAAGAAATCGTGTTCAACATGTTCTCAAATAATGACGGAGAATTATTTGCGTGCCAGTCGATTTATTTTTTTATTGCCAGTTTACAGGCAAGGTCAAAAAAATATAAACAGTAGAAGGTCAAGCTGACAGTGAAAAAAACTCCTGATTGTTGTTTCAGGTGTTTTCAGGAGAATAAAACTGCAGCTTATTGAGTAATTAAAGTTCAGGACAGGGAAGTGTTGACACAGGTGCCCGGTGAAGAACTTCTCCATTCAGTGTTATGGACCCGGTATTCTGCACCAGCAGGTATGTCGGCGAGCGGCAATATTGCCATCAGCATGAAGTCCGGCACAGGATTCAGAGTCCGTGAAAGACATCAGAACCGAAGAGAGCCTCCACAGAGTCAGCACCCAAAAGTTTTGGAAGGTGTCCTGAATGTAGAAAACTAGTGACAGTTCGCGTAAACAAGGGATAGCTTTGCTGAATTTTGATACTTCTAGGTAGCGTATTCCAGATTGCTATAGCATTTACCGAAAAAACTGTCGGTATCTAACTGTGCATGCCGAAGGAAGAAATAAAAAAACGTCTCGATGACTGGTGTGCTGAGAGTGGTCGAGCTGCCTCAGAGATGTAAGAGGGTTAAATGTACGACTGTTTGAAAGTTTAAACAGTAAAAATAGTCCCTTCTGTAACCTGCGAAGCCACAGCGTATCAAGGCTTGTAAGTGCACAGCGTTGCTGGTAGGACAGGTTTCGGTGTTCTGAATAGAAAACTCCTTTTTTAAAAGAAGTGCTGGACTGATTCTATCTTATTTCGTTCACAAGCGTGCATAAGGCTAAATAGGAACGAGCCGTATTCCAGACTAGGCCTGACATACATTTTATAGAGAATGATTCTAATGTTGACTGTTTTAAAATTTCTGAGAATAAAACCCAGTAGTTTGGCGTGCTTTTGAGACAATCAGGGTGCAGTGTTCTGACAGATTAAAACTACTAGAATATGACAAGTCTAGATCCTTTATAACACCGGGCACATTAAGAATGTGACCGTCTATGCTTTGGTAGGGCTGATGGTTGTCGCCAATAACCATAATGGAGCACTTGTGCCAAGAAAGTGAAAGGCGCCATGTGCGACACCACTGAGCGAAGGCCTGAAGATCTTTTTTTAAGAGCTCAAGCACGATGTTGCGATTGACCGGCTTATATCGATAGGCAACTTGTAAATCGTCAGCATTTATAAAGGGTCTACTATACTGAAAACAATCAGGAACAACGTTGACAAAAAGGCAAAATAGAAGCGGGCCGAGCACGCTGCCCTGAATAACTCCGCTCCTCACATGCGTGGGGTTGGAGATAACATCAGAGATTTTAACCCGTTGTGCGTGAGCATTCAAATAGGAGGATATTAAGTTCGGAATCTTGTTACCTATGGCCAGAGGAGGCAAATTTCAGCAGTAGGATGTCATGGTCAACATAATCAAAAGCCTTCGTGAAATCGAAGTAAACGGTGTAAATTGCAAAACCGCTGTCTCTTGATTGAAGCACATGATCAAAGAAAGATAGCTGGCAGGTGTCACAAGACCTTTTTTTCGAGAAAACCATGCTGAGCCGCATTAAGTAGGTTATTCTCTCTTAGGTGACGCATCATCTTGTCTTTGACCAAGGTCTCTAAGTTCTTCGAGACCGCTGGTAGTGTATTTATTGGTCTAAAGTCGTCAAATGACGTAGGTCGGCCGTGTTTGGGTATATGGCAGTATGTGCGATTCCTTCCATAAAATAGGGAAAGTTTCACTTTCAAGAGCAAAAATATCTTATACAGAAGGGACGGAAATATATCGTTTGCATCCGCCTTTAGAACGCTGATCGGGACGCCATCTGCTCCAGGACTGTAAGCTTGACGAAAACGCTAAATGGCTACGGTCACATCCCAGAGGGTAAAAGTTATGGTTTCGAGGACGTTACTGGTCCAAACCCGGATGTTAGGAAAGGGAGTGACAGTATGTTCACTAAACGTTCAAGACAAGAAAGCATTGACGCTGTCAGCTATAGTGGCAGCTATAGGTTTCCCTGAGGCGCCTCAAGGTATGGGGTGCTGCGTCTTTCTGTGCGCTTTTACTGTGCGCGAAAAGAGTTTCGCAACACTTAACGAACGGGTTTTCGGCAAATTTAACCTCATAAGCTAGTCGTTTTTCGTCATACAGCCTATAAGCCTCTTTAAAATTTGTTGGATCAAGGGCAGGACGGAAGTGTCGTTTTGTAGATGAAAACGACGGGAGAGTCTACGCAGTCTACGGCGGAATGATAAAGGGAGGTAGACTTCATCCTTGACATTAATTTTTTTACGGAGAACAAAACGAGAAATGAGTGGACCTAGAACATGGTACAAAGTATCAGTACAAACATTCACATCCGAAAATACGAAGAAGTTAGTGCAATCGTGGGAATTTAGGTGTGTTAGGAATTCCATCATATTTGCTGATCTGAAATCATGAAAACAAGCTATATTTTTGGAAAACGTTCTAGTGTAGAAAGAACTATAGCATGATCAGAATTCCCAAGTGGATCTTAAGGTGACACTGACAATGCCTGACAACCTCTACAGAAAATAAGATCAAGTATGTTTGATCCTCGGGTGGAAAAATCAACTACCTGGTCCCACATGCCTATGGCCTCAAGTAGGTCTTCGAATTTTGCAGGACCGGAAGTTGGAAACCAATGAACTTCAGGAAGATTGAAGTCACTTGCAATCAAGCAGTACTTCAGATTTAAGTCAGCTGCAGCGTGAAATGCCAGCGAGAGACAAAGATCGTAATCCTCGCTGGCATTGCGTGTGTGATAGACACTACCAACGAGTAAATAGTAGTTATTTTTTGAACTACTCGGAGCCAACAGCTCTCTTCTACCGTGGTAAATTGGCGATAGTCTAACGGAAGAAATGGATGTGGTTGCCTAACATAGATTCAGCTTCCTCCGCCACGGCCCTCGTGTCTATCCTTCTGAATTTAAGCGTAGCCTAGAATACAGAGTTCGGATTCGGATGCATAGGGTGTTGCCTATGTCTCTGTAACTATTACAATGTCGGGGCGGTGGATGAAAACCAGAGTCTGGAGCAAAGGCATCTTATTAAGCAGAAATCTGGCATTGAGGACGATTATTTTAAGCAGGCACGTTTTCGGTTTCTAAAACGGGACAGTTAGGCTGTCAGAGTGACTGCCTTCGGCCAAAGAAATGCTCTTTTTCACTTGAACTATCTGTAAGTCCCTTATTTTGAGATTTGCCTCGCCATTGGTATTTCGTGTTTCCAGTTCTATCATTAGCTGTTGAATTTTCATTCGCTCTTTCAGCCCATATTCCGGTTGAAAAAAACTTCAGAATGTGGACCCCGTACGGTTGATTTTCTCTGTAGCAGGAGCTGTGCCTGTGCTTCGTTTTCCAAGATGATTTTAAGCGGTCTTGGTCGAGGATTTGAATCGGGTGTTGACAGAGCCTTCCCTATTCTATATGCCTTGAGAATGTGAATGGACTCGCCGTCCGTTAGCATCGTTTTTGCATGCAATTGAAGGAGTTCCAAGTCATGTTTTACTCGCTCGTTTGGAATTACTGACGCTGACTCAGGAACGCCCTTTATAATCACATTATGTTTTCGATTCAATCGAGCATCCGTTTGCAACTCAGGTCTTTCAACTGAGTAAGTACTTGTTACCAGTTCACTTGGTCTGATAGGTCCAGATGAATCGGGTGTTCGGCAGGCTGGAGCCAAATCTTTGCACGACTTGGTCTTCATAGACCTTTTTCCTCTTTGGCTTTACAAACTCACCAACCTCTTCAACATCGCATGCTGGTGCAACGTCCAGCAGCGATGAAGTGCTAGGTTTTAAGGCTAAATTATTGCTAATGCCGCCTGAGCTTAGTGATGGTTTGGTGCAAGGACTAGATGGCACACCCCTTCGAACTAGCGAACCGTCCTCTTGTTTACTGGGTTCAAAAACGCGATGGCTTTTATGCGAGTATTAGGTAAGCTTGAAGAGGTTATACATGCAAAGGAATTTTGTTTTACGGTAGGTTTTTTACGGACAGGAGCTTTTTTAACAGGTGTGCGAGAAAAGGATTTTTTAAAGTTATTAATTCCTTGCCTTAGATTGTCTACCTCCTGCTCCATCCTTAAGAATTTCTGTAGTAAGCTGAAACAGCCCATATAAGTTTCATCTTCGTAAGCTTCATTAACTGAGCTTACTAGACTTTTTACCCGTTTAGCGGGAGGTGCACAATAAGTAGAATAAGGATAGTTGCAGCTACTCTCTGCCAGTCTTTTAATTCGCTGACCAAAATCCCCTGCCAATATTGCCAGATGGTTAGAGGCGTCGAACGACGGTCCTAGGCGATTTTGCGGTGCATGTGCTAAACTGGGTCGTGGACCAATTTTTCGTGGCAATACATTTAAGGCACCTGCGTTTTGCATACTTGTGGGGATACAGAGCAAATGCAATTGATCTTAGAATTGCCACCAAATTAACAGAGAGTCAGTCAGGATATTCAAAAATAAGAATATGAAAATATAAGGACTCAGTTTTCGGTTTGAGCCCCTTCCGCGATTGAAAGCAGATACAGGGAGCAAACAGCCGGCATTAGTTTCAGAAATCAGCAAAGATCGAGGCTAGCAATTCCAGTTGAGATAAATACTGGGGCAGGGAAGAATCCTCAGCAGTAGAATCTTTGTTTTTTGGCCTCAGAATCCTTACGTTCAAGTCGGAATTTACGAACTCAGGGGAATATATAGACAATTCTTTAATAATTTTCCAGCACCGTGTCTTCTACACTGAGGTAGGGACTCAAAACTCGTAGGCTTGAGGTACTTGAAATTCGAAACAATTTCAAACGACGCGCCAACAATTTCTGGCGCATTAAAATCGTTTAGGATTATTTTAACGTCAAACGGACTTTCTGCAACTTTTTCAAAGAGCTCACAGAGCTGGCTTTCACTGCCGGAATAACAAGAATGATTATAGACATAGCCAATTATGGCTTTTTTCTTGTGCAGGAGGGTGACTGAAACGAATCAAGTATACCCGGAGAACCGAGCAATGCTTAGATCATAGGAAGAATGTACAAGCAACGATCTTATCTTAAGAAGACACTCACTGCCACCTAATTCTTTTCGATAAAAACCAAAATAACATAAAGTGAGCGTCAAGTCTGAAATTAGAGCATGAGCCCAACATTATGTAATGCGCAGAACATCTGGGTTGGAAGCAAAGGTTTGCGTCCTTAGCTCAGTTGCCTTTTTCTTGACTGATCTCGCGTTGAGTGAAACTATATTGAGCGAATTTGTGGAACGCAGGATACGCTCATTAATGTTTATAAAAGGCCGACTTGGTGGTGGGAACGTAAATTGCAGAAAATTATGGGGTGCTGCGTTCTTCTCTACGCTTTTCCTGTGCATGAAAAGAGTTTCGCAACATTTAACGAAGGGTTTTCTGCAAAGTTGAACTGATCAGCTAGAAGTTTTTTCTTCAGACAGCTTCTAAACATGTTCAAAAATTTGTTGGATCATAGGGCAGGACGGAATTGTAGTTTTGTAGATGAAAACATGCTAACACATCATGGGAAACCTGCTTACCCATCAGCATCTACAATAGCTGCGAGCGCTAACGTTAGCATCTTTCCCAACCCCAAAAAGTGTCCAAAATCCCCAAATAATTAACGCTTCTAATTATGTTAACCAGTTTTTCGAAATCATTTATTCCTTTTATAAATGCACGTTTTCCGCCAATTTATGCTAACTGCCCTCAAAATCTCATTTCTATGCCACCCCCTATCTGTTTAACGCCCCAATATAGCCTTTCTTTCCAAGCTTATCATCCAAATATGCCGTTGTACAATAATCTCAGGTTCTCTTAACAGTAACATTCCAACAAATTGTAGACCAGAGCAATTTTCTTTCCCAACTGTCCTTTCTTCGTTCCAGTTTTCTTCTCCGCAACCAAATTATCCTTTTGTTATAAATACTGATGAGCGTAACCTGCAGCTCAGGAATACGCTCAGCTTAGTTTCACTCAATGCTAGATCAGTTGTAAATAAGATGGCTGAGCTTAGAACAGTAGCCTTTGAGCTTGATCCAGATGTGCTGTACATCACTGAATCCTGGGCTCAATCTCTTATTTCTGAATCAACGCTTGCTATAAATAATTTCAATTAGTTCCAACAAGACTGCGCTGAAAAACGTGGCGGTGGTTGCCTCCTTTATATTAAGTCATCCTTTGTAAATTTCCCTTTTCAGCTGAGCATTTCGTCCTTTTCTGGAAATGTATGCTTTGCTTAAGTCATCTTGCCTCACAATAAAAAAGCGTTAATTGGCTGTGTCTATAATCCTTCGTGGTATTCTGGCAATGAAAGCGAGCTCTGTGAACTATTTGAAAAAGTTGCAGACACTCAATTTGATGTCAAATAATCGTAGGCGATTTCAATCTACCAGAAATTGAATGGCAGGCAAATTCCGCTCCGCCTAAACATCAGAAATTTGTCGATACTATTAACTTTTGAAACATGTCCCAACTGGTCGGATCAGTTACTAGAAATGACAACCTTTTAGACTAAGTTTTTACAAATGATGTCCACCCTCTCTTTATGAATTTTCATCATGATCTTTTCACAAGTGATCACGCAATAATTAACTGTTGTTTTCCAGTCCCCATTCTTACGAAGCCTGCAATAAGCTCGTCTTTGCTAACACAAACCATGAAATGATAAATAATTTCGTAAGCACTCTAGATTGGCATAGCATATTCGCAATCAACGATCCAAACTTTTTCCGTGAGCTATTGCAGAGCCTCACAGAAAAAATCCAGGCTTTTATCCCGTTGAAGATTTTTAATTCACATTCAGCTTCTTCTACTGTTCCGCATTTTCTCCAGAACAGACATAAAAAATTACGAAAAACAACTTAAAGATTCATCTTAAAGCTCTTTGTCAGTTCATTTAAGGGTCGCACAAATATTTGAATAAGCATCGAAAATTAGGCTCGCGAGAGATAAGCGTAGGGAGTCTCGGGCACTAAGTGATGCCAATTCATCCAAATCTGTTGCTCATATCTTCCATGTTCGGTCATCGGCTAAGCGTCTGAATGTAATTCCGCCCTTACTCGACTGTAACAAAAAATTTATTACAGACGAGTTGGGCAAAGCAGAGTTGTTACATTCATTTTTTGCCAACCACTTTACCACTGAAACTAGCCCCACTCCCATAATTCCTCTGCTTACAAATTCGCTTCTAACAACCATTATTTTTTCGCCTTCATGTATTCAAAATGAAATAGCTCACCTAAAAAATTCACATTCAGTTGGAACTGATAACATTCCCAACTCACTTATTAAACAGTTAAGGGATTTCCCACTTTTACTAAGCAAGTTTTTCTTAGTATTTCTCGAAAATGGTTTATTCCCCGATTACTAAAAAACTTCTATTATAATACCAGTTTTTAAATCTGGTTCCCGCTCGGACATTCATAACTATCGCGGTGTTCATAAACCGCCCTCTCTTGCTAAACTTTTCGAAAAACTAATTGCAAGACAAATCACGGATTTTTGCATAAGCAATCAAATTATCAACTTTTCCCAACACGGCTTTTTACCGGACCGCTCTTGTGAAACCTGCCGCAAATTGTTTTCTAAATCTACTAACCTCTCTTCGTAATGATTATCTCTCTGTTGTAGTTATATATTTTGATCTCAGTAAGGCATTAGATAAAGTGCCTCATAGACGTTTTTAGCATAACCAGAAGCTACAGGATTTCGTTGTCCCCTTACCGATTTTATTAGATCATACCTATATGATCGAAACAAAAAGTTTTAGTAGGGTCCTCATGCTCAAGAGCTACCACGATTGGGAGTGATGGCCTTCAAGGTACCTTTTTAGGTCCTTTGTTGTTCTTAGTGTATATATGTGATATTTAATCGATAGTTAAACATTCTCAATCTTTTATTTATGCTCATGACCTCAAAGGCGTGTATTCCTTCTCTAACTCTACGACCAAACGATGTCTGGAAGAAATTCATTCGGACTGAGACGCTCTTTCAGCCTGGATCTCCACATGGCTAATTGAGTTCTCATCTTCTAAGTGCCGCTACATGAGTTTTGGGCCTTTAAGCCTGCCGCAACCTGTAATTTTTAAAGTTTGCCCTATGACTGAATGTTCCTCCATAAAGGAATTTGGCTTAAGCTACACCAATAAATTAGATCTTTAATTTGGCTGTCCTTTCTTCGGTTGAATGAACGAATCTAGCCGTTCAAAAATTGAAATTTCCAAAGACATTTCACAAGAAAACTCCTATTTCCGACTCTTTCTACTACATTCTACTCAACAAGATGCCAGCTAATGAAGCTAAAGTTTCTTTGGGTCAGGAGACTTGAAGCAGGCTTTTGTCTCCTTTTCCGACTAAATAATAGTTCAACTCTCCCCAAGCTTTTTGTCATTACCCATGTTAGTCTTCCTTATAACCTTAGAAATTCTGCCCTAATTATACCTCCCCCTGCATCCTCCACGTGTAAACGCTCTCTTTTCTTTGCTTCTAGGTAAAGTTTTCTTTGGAATAATTGCCAATTGAAATTCGGTCGTTAACTAGTCTATCTGCATTCAAGCGAAGACTGCACATTGATCTTAACACTGATTCTATTAACCTTTCATTTTCCTCATCTTTACCCAGTAGCTTTCCCCATGACTCGGAGAAAGGACCATCGGGAATTTAAGTGACCCACTTGAAACTATATTTCCGCTACCTCGGGTCGCCAATGAACTATGATGTCTCCTTATATCACCAGTCATCCAAACGATGACGTCATTCGGACGTACACATTCGGTGGTCCACAGTCTAAATTGCTACCGTTTCTTTGGATACTAACCATCATCAGAATTCAATTCTGGATCCTAAGATGCTTAGGACTTAAGTTCATTGACGCATTTTCGTGAGATTTTGTTTCATACGCCTAAGTGTTCACGAACGAATCACCTCGAAGTTTCATTATCTCATTCTGAAATGCAACTACCGTATAACCCTACTCTGCCACCTGACCATTTTTTTCCTAAGCAGTTTTTTTCTCCTACCTTCTATTAAAAAATGAATGCTTATTGAACTCTGCCTCCATTTTTATAGTAGGAGTTTGTTTTCACCTCCTATTTTTTCTAGTTCCCCATTAATTTTAAAACATCGCTAACTGTTGACATAGCAGGACAAGTTATGTAATTGTACATTTTATCTGCAAACATTGTCATAACTTTATTTCGATACTTATGTTTGCTTAGGCAGTGCCTTGCCGCTGCTAACCAAATATAAATTCTAAATAAATAAATAAATAAATTCTAAAATGACGTGATAGTCTTCGTATTTTACGGGGGATGGGTAAAGGGAGTTTGACCTCCTCCATGACATTAATTATTTTCTAACGGGGAACAAAACGAGAAATTAGTTGACCTAGAACTTGGTATAATGTATCAGCAAAACCATTCATTTTAAAAAATAGTAAGAAGTAAGTCCATCGTCAGAATTCAAATGTGTTAGTAATTCCCCATATTTGCTGACCGGAAATCGCGTAAAAACTATATTTTTTGGAAAACGTTTCGTCAGCCTCGAGTTATAGGGTAGAAAAAACTATGGCATGATCAGAACTCCCGAGTGGGTTTAAAGGTGACACTGACAATGTCTGACAACCTCCAAAGAAAATAAGATCAAGTTCGTTTGATCCTCTGGTGGGAAAATCAACTATCTCATCCCACATGCCGATATATACGGCCTCAAGTTAGTCTTCGAAATTTGCAGGACCGAAAAGGTGGAAACCATTGAACTTCAGGATAATTGAAGTCACCCGCAATCAAGCAGTACTTAAGATTTAAGTCAGCTGTAGCGTGAAATGCCTGCGAGAGACAGAGATCGGTATCCTCACTGGTGTTTGTTTGGCGAGAGAAACAACCAACGAGTAAAGATTACTTATCCTCTAGAACAACTCGGAGCCACCCGCTCTCCAACGGCCAAAATGTAAGAGGTTGCTCATTATAGGTAAAGTTTCCTCCGCCATGGCCCTCTTGATGATCATTCCGAATGTAAGCGTAGCCTAGAATAAAAGAATTCGGTGTCGGATACGCAGTGTGTTGTCCACGCCTCTGTATCTACTACGATGTCTACGCGGAAGACGAAAACCAACATCTAGATCAGATGAAACTTATTAAGCAGAGGCCTGGCATCTTAAACGAACATTTTAAGCAGACAAGTTTTTTCTGTGACGGGTCAGTAAGACTGTCAGAGTAACTGCATTCGGCCAAATAAATGCTTTTTGCACTTGAAATCTTTGCCCGTCCCTTATCTGGACATGTGCCTCGGAATTGATCTGTCGTATTTCAAGTTCTCTTAGAATTTAGAATATAGAATTTATATTTGGTTAGCACCGGGAAGGTACTGTCTAAGCAAACATTAGTAACGAAATAAAGTTATGACAATGTGTGCAGATAAACTGTACAAATTCATAAATTGTCCTCCTATGTCAACAGTTAGCAATGTTTTAAAATTAATGGTGAACTAGAAAAAATAGGCAGTGAAAAAAAAATCCTTCCATGAAAATGGAGGCAGAGTTCAATAGGTTTTCATTTTCGAATAGAAGGTAGGAGAAAAAAACTGCTTAGGAAAAAATAGTCAGGTGGTAGAATAGGGTAATACTGCAGTAGCATTTCAGAATGAGATAATGAAACGTCGAGGTGATTCGTTCTTGATCACTTAGGCGTATGAAACAGAATCTCACGAAAATGCGTCAATGAACTAAAGTCCTCAGCATCATAGGATCCAGAATTGAATTCTGATGATGGTTAGTATCCAAAGAAACCGCAGCATTTAAGACTGTGGACCACCGAATTTGTACGTCCGAATGACGTCATCGTTTGGAGGACGGGTGATATAAGGAGACATTATAGTTCATGGGCGTCTCCAAGTAGCGTAAATATAGTTTCAAGAGGGTTACTCAAATTCCCGATGGTCCTTTCTCCGAGTCATGGGGAAAGCTACTGGGAAAAAGATGAGGAAAATAAAAAGGTTAATAGAATCAGTGTTTAAGATAAATGTGCAGTCTTCGCTTGAAAGCAGATAGACTAGTTAACGACCTTATTTCAATTGGCAAGTTATTCCAAAGAAAACTATACCTAGAAGCAAAGAAGAGAGCGTTTACACGTGGAGGATGCAGGGGAGGTATAATTAGTTCAGAATTTCGTAGGTTATAGGGAAGACTAACGGGGGGTAATGACAGAAAGCTTTGGGAGAGTTGAACTATTATTAAGACGAAAAAAAGGAGACAAAAGCCTGCTTCAAGTCTCCCTGACCCAAAGAAATTTTAGCTTCGTTAGCTGGCATCTTGTTGAGTAGGAAGTAGTTAAAAAGAGTCGGATATAGGAGTTTTTTTGTGAAATTTCTTTGAACATTTTCAATTTTTGAACGGCTAGATTCGTTCATCAAACCGAAGAAAAGGACAGCAAAAATTCAAGAATGGGAAGTACAAACATACGATAAAGTCTTAATTTAATTTCAGGAAGGTAGAAATTATAAGAAATAAAGCCGCAAATCCTGAGCAGCTTTGGCCGTAATTCTATCGGCATGAGGCGAAAGATCTAATTTATTGGTGTAGCTTAAGCCCAAGTCCTTGATGGAGGAACATTCAATCATATGGCAACCTTCAAAGATAAGAGGTTGCGGCAGCCTTACAGGCCCAAAACTCATGTAGCGACACTTAGTAGGTGAGAACTCAATTAGCCATGTGGAGCTCCAGGCCGAAAAGAGCGTCTAAGTCTGAATGAATTTGTTCTAGGCACCGTTCGGTTGTAGAGTTAGAGAAGGAATAAACGCATTTGAGATCATCAGCATAAATAAAAAGATTGAGAATGTTTAACTATCGATGGAATATCATTTATATACAGTAAGAACAACAAAGGACCTAATACGGTACCTTGAAGGACACCACTAACAATCGGGGTAGCACTTGAGTATGAGGACCCTACTAAAAACTTTTTGTTTTCGATCATTTGAGGTATGATCTAATAAAGTCAGTAAGGGCGACTACGAAATCCTATAGCTTCTAGTTTAGCTAGAAGTCGTTTATGAGGCACCTTATCGAATGCCTTACTAAGATCAAAAATAGATAACTACTACAGATAGATGATCATTACGAAGAGAGGTTAGTAGATTTAGAAAAAGACATGTGGCAGGTTTCACAAGAACGGTCCGGTAAGAAGCCGTGTTGGGAAAAAGTTGATAATTTTATTGCTTATGCAAAAAAATCCGTGATTTGTTTTGCAATTAGTTTTTCGAAGAGTTTAGCAAGAGAGGGCGTTTTATGAACACCGCGATAGTTATGAATGTCCGAGCGGGAACCAGATTTAAAAACTGGTATTATAATAGAAGTTTTCCAATAATCGGGGAAGAAACCATTTTTCGAGAAATACTGAGTATAATTTGCTTAGTAAAGGTGGAAAATCCCTTAACTGTTTAATAAGTGAGTTTGGAATGTTATCAGTTCCAACTGAATGTGAATTTTTTTAGGTGAGCTATTTCTTTTTTTGAATACATGAAGGCGAGAAATTAATAGTTGTTAGAAGCGAATTTGAAAGCAGAGGAATTGTGGGAGTGGGGCTAGTTTCAGTGGTAAAAGTGGTTGGCAAAAAAACAGAGTTTAACAATTCTGCTTTGCCCAAATCATCTGGTAACAAATTTTTCTGTTACAGTCGAGTAAGGGCGGAGTTACATTCAGACGCTTAGCCGATGACCGAACATGAACGATTTGAGCAACAGATTTGGATGAATTGGCATCACTTAGTGCCCGAGACTCCCTACGCTTATCTCGCGCGAGCCTTATTCTCGATGCTAATTCAAATATTTGTGCAATCCTTAAATGAACTGACAAAGAGCTTTTAGATGAATCTTTAAGTTGCTTTCGTAATTTTCTAAGTCTGTTCTGGAGAAAATGCGGAACAGTAGAAGAAGCTGAATGTGAATTAAAAATCTTAAACGGGATAAAAGCCTGGATTTTTTCTGTGAGGCTCTGCAATAGCTCACGGAAAAAAAGTTTAGATCGTTGATTGAGAATATGCTATGCCAATCTAGAGTGCTTACGAAATTATTTACTGTTTCATGGTTTATGTTAGCAAAGTCGAGGTTATTGCATTTTAACCTCAGGCTTCGTAAGAAGGGGAGTGGAAAACAACAGTGAATTATTGCATGATCACTTGTAAATAGATCATGATGGAAATTCATAAAGAGAGGGTGAACATCGTTTGTAAAAAAATTAAATCTAAAATGTTGTCATTTCTAGTAACTGATCTGACCAGTTGGGACATGTTTGTAAAAGTTAATAGTATCGACCAATTTCTGATGTTTTAGGCGGAGAGGAATTGGCCTGCCAGTCAATGTCTGGCAGATTAAAATCGCCTACGATTATTTTTGACATCAAACTGAGTGTCTGCAACTTTTTCAAATAGTTCACAGAGCTCGCTTTCATTGCCAGAATAACACGGAGGTTTATAGACACAGCCAATTACCACTTTTTTATTGTGCGGGAGGATGACTGAAGCAAAGCATACATTTCAGAAAAAGACGAAATGTTCAGATGAAAAGGGAAATGTACAAAGGATGACTTAATATAAAGGAGGCAACCACCGCCACGTTTTTTTCAGCGCGGTCTTGTCGGTACAAATTGAAATTATCTATAGCAAGCGTCGAGTCAGAAATAAGAGAGTGAGCCCAGGATTCAGTGATGCACAGCACATCTGGATCAAGCTCAAAAGGCTACTGTTCTAAGCTCAGCCATCTTATTTACAACTGACCTCGCATTGAATGAAACTAAGCTGAGCGTATTCCTGAGCGGCAGGTTACGCTCATCAGTATTTATAAAAAAGGATAATTTTGCGGCGGAGAAGAAAACTGGAAAGATGAAACGAAAGGTGGGAAACAAAATTGCTCTGGTCTACAATTTGTCGAAATTTTACTGTTAAGAGAACTGAGATTATTGTACAGCGGCATATTTGGATGAAAACCTTGGAAGGGAAGGCTATATTGTGGCGTTTGAAAGATAGGGGTGGCATAGAAATGAGATTTTTGAGGGACGTTAGCAAAAATTGGCGGAAAAACGTGCATTTGAAAAAGGAATAATTGATTTCGAAAAACTGGTAGCATAATTAGAAGCGTTAAATATTTGTGGATTTCGGACAATTTTTTTGGGTTGGGAAAAGATGCTAACGTTAGCGTTCGCAGCTGTTGTAGATGCTGAGGGGTTAGCAGGTTTCCCATCGGTAATGCCATTGCTGATCTTAAAGCCTGGATTAGCCACAGATTTAGATTTACTAGGAGTTTTCTTAGGGTTTGTAGATTTGGCAGGTATAGCCGGCATGGTTTTGCTTGGGATGAGAAAAGAAGTGGAGTTGACACAATTTCCCTCAAACCAGAAACAAGGTTAACGGGTGAAGATTCAGCTGGAATCGAAATTCCTGTCGATCCGGAGGGCCGTGGGCTTGCTTTAGCTACAGGACAAACCTCTGAGATAACTTTTTGGTATTGAAGGTGTAGACCAAGGCTTCTTGTTTGCTAATGAGGGTGAAACCCGACGTTCCATTGGGGTTTTATCCCTACAGATAAACAACCTGTTTTTTTCAAATATTGAGCTGAGTGCTCATGCCTAGAAAATAAGGTCAACTTCAATCGCTGAAAAAAACGTTTGACCAGAATAGGAGGGTTTTTACTACGGGAAGATAACCTTTTAGCTTCAGCGACTTTAAAGTTAAAAGCCGCACGAGTAAAGGAAATGAAATGCAACGTCCAGGGGCATTTTACTCTTGGGAACGTTTTTTTAAAAAGAAAATTGAAACTTCTCTTATGTCGGTCAAGTGACTCAGTACTGACCATGTTTATAAAAAGGCTCTAGTTTCACGCATTGTTGAGAAGTGAGTGAAGACAACTTTCCCTCAAAAAAATGGTACCGAGGATCGTGAAGAGAGAACCATATTTAGACATAAAAGGTATTAAAAGTTTTTCCAGGGCGTCAAGGTCTAATTTCTTCATGCTTAAAGGTGGGTTGTTCTAGTGGAAGTTTTACGCGAAGAGGATGTTTGCGTCTAAGTACTGACTGGGGTTTCATATTGGTTTTAAAAATATAAGTACTTTTTCAAATCAATAATACGAAGGAAAAATTGTTACTAGTAACGTTTTTGCGGAATAAAAGATTTAATATTTTTAAGCAAGTCACTGCAAGCAAATATCTGCTAGGTAACGAGTTTAAACTGAAAATATAATTAGCGAAGAGGCTATGCAGGATGAAAAAAAATTATATCAACTGGTATACCAGTTACTACAAATTATTCTTCGCTGGAAATAAGGTAAACTTACAAATTTTCAACTTTATTTCTAGAATTAGCCTTTAGATTCCGTCGTTTTGACGTAAATCTGCGAGAACTTTAATGAGGCTATGTAGGGTGAAAAAGGTTAAAGCTCTATATTTCTCCCTTTTGCAATTGCAATAACTGCAGGTATGTGCAGCTGAGGATGAGGTAGAAATACAATTAATTGTCAATAATTAAGCTAATATTTTCTATGGGAAACGTAGAAATCAGTTGAAAATTTGAGAATTCACTTATCTTAAAATTTGAACCAACCGCCTTCGACCTTGGAGGAATTTATTAATTGTCTCATTTCCATTCAATCTTTCAGCCCATATTCTCTTTGAAAAAAAGTTAAGAACGAAGACTCCGTAGGAGTGATTTTCTCTGCAGCAGGTGCTGTGCTTGTTTTCGTTTTCCAAGAGGATTTTGAGAGGTCTTCATCGAGGATTTGAATCGGGGGCTGACGGAGCCTTCTCTATTCTAGATGAATTGAGAATTTCAATTTAATTCAATTTTCCAATTCAATTTATTGAGGGAAATAGGCATGGGCATTTGAGTACCCTATTGGTAACGTAAAATTAAGTGCGGTATACAGAGAAACCGTGTGGGTTGCAAAGGTACAAAAGGCGGTCATAAAATATGACAAGTGGTGCACGACTCTCGAGGGTTAAGATAAAGTCCTCAT
>WEDG01004394.1:0-11380 GCA_017591395.1 Schistocephalus solidus
ATATATATATATATATATATATATATATATATATATATATATATATATATATATATATAGGAGAAAAATATTGCTAATAGAAGCAAAGATGCGCGTTCCCGGAAATAAATGAGAAGAAGAGGTGATCACGGGAACCATGGTTTTATTGTCCTGATGTTTCAAAATCAAACAAGATTTCATCGTCAGAGGTAAATATTGTACCGCGCCTCACAGAATTTATAGGTGGTAACATTTTGGCTAATACGGGATTACTAAGGTTATTGAATTTGCGTAGATGAGGGGCCAAGTTGGGGGTGGAGATCCTCAGTCATCATGCTGCTTGATGAGCATGGTGTTCTTTCATCCTTGGCGATCATCTTTTGCCTGTTCACTAAGTCCGTGGTGGACTGGGGGAGGGCGGGTGATGGCTTGTTCTCAATCTGGTCGGGAGCCGGCGTTCGCACGTTGGCAGTAGTCGTCAGTACCCTCATCGACCGAAGCTGTCACCCCAGGCTGTTAATCGTGGTTGCGATCGCACCTCCGTGTGTATTCGCACCTGCCGGATATATATATATATATATATATATATATATATATATATATATATATATATATATATATATTAATAGAAGCGAAGACGCGCGTTCCTGGAAATAAGATATTACGTAGTTGTTTTTCGCTCTTTAGTCTGTTAATAACAATTTTCAGGTGATTGCATAGTGATCGGTTCACATACTGTCGAATAAACCCAGATTAAATTGTTATCTACCGTCCATAGTAACGGGCATTTCGTCTTCTCCGTTAGTATCACCCATGTGATGTTTTCCATTTCAGTTTCAGTAAGGTAAGCGAGACAGTGTTGGCTAAACTGACTTATAACTCCCTTGTTTCTGAAAATTTCTTCCTGGCCATCCCTTACTACGGGGGATTTTAGCTCGCATAATTTCTTCGTCATTGTATCTCTTTTAATTCCTACAGATATCGTCTTTACATATCGAAGTGGCACCAACATACTAATTTTCCGTGACCTCCTCGAACCGGATCACCTTTAAGCTGACATATAAACACTGTGTATTAGCGTAAATGATAAATACCGTGTTCTTTTACTCGAGCATTGATCTACAGTTTCGTTGCTTCTTATGACACATCCATAATATTTTCGTTTGATAAAATAGTAATATTTCCGTTGATAAAAATCCAAAAAGTCTACCTCATTCTCTTGTCCGTCTTCAAGCGCTAGTGGTGAGGTAGTGGGTTTGGACGGCGTCAAACGCTTGTTTTGGTGTCAAACGCTTGTGGCATCAAACGTTGTGGTGTCAAACGCTTTGTATACGTGGATCAAACGAAAATTTTGTTATAGCTGTGGACAGACTCAGACTTAACAAAACTCGGCCTGCGCAAACCACGAAACCAATGCTGCTCAGCACAAAAGACAGTATTTTTGGCTGAGCCAGTCTTGCAGCAGATGCAAGTGGCTGCATGCATTGGTGCGATGGCGATGCTGCCGTATCGCATATCCGGTCTAACATGTTACCAGACCACAGTGGATCAGCGACTCCACAACTCGTGGGGACAGGGACATGCGTATGAATTAGTTTATAGTTGTAGTAGACTTGTGCAGCATCCACCGCACCTTCCTTTCCTCTGCCACCTAAGCTCGGTATTATAACTAAGTCAGGAAGACCGCAAGCGGGAGGGGGTGAAGATGGCTGGAGTGGAGGGAGCCAGCACTTAGGCATGTCAACTTACCCCCTGGTCTTCACACAAAGGACCAGGATTTACTTAAATATGAAAGAGTGGACGGCTTGCCTCCCACTCAGTTGGAGTGCATATAGGCAAGATTAAAGAAGAGCCACTGCAGCCGGACTCTTAATCCCTCAATCGGTCACCTCACAAAAACCGACAGTGGGTTGAGCGTGAGGTCTGTGATACCTTATTTGTTGGCAAAAGTCAAAACCACGTCATTTAGCGTGGGTCTGACTGTTAATAAAGAGAGATACAGGCTGGGAATAGATCTTACTCTCCCTCTTGGTCTACTCACGGGCATCAGTCGATTGTCCGAGTCGGTCACTCAGCTGATTTTGATATTAGAAAAGGTGGCTGACAGAGCCAGGAACATCCCTTCTGCATTTGACAATATTTGGCTGCATCAAAACACACCAGGGCTTCAAAACAAAGGGGAACCGCTCGGGCCACACATACAACAGAAGGGCGATACAGAGAGGAAGCTCACGTATATACACGTACGTATGTCAGCATATATGAGCACTTGACAGGCATACTCAACTGCTGACTCGGATAATTATGGGACATACAGCACAGTTTATAGAGGACAGACAATATCTTACTATTTTTCCTTTTAGTGCAGTTTAAGTTGTTGATTCTTGCAGTGTATGCCTCTGAAAACCACTTTTCAGTGGCGTTTTTCATGTACAGCATCTAGCAAATTGTCAGTCTGGATTCGCTTGAAGCAATTAACTTAAATCTTTTGTAAACTCGAATTCAAAATAAACGATAAATTTACCAGCGTTTGGAAAACTCTCAGTTTTTCAAATAAACGAACGAAGTAACAATTGCAAAATGATTACTTTGCTTATGTTATCATTATTCTTAAGGATACATTCGCGTGGACCTACTTACACAATTTCTAACTAACGATGAATTCAACTTCTTTGCACTTATAAATTCGTTTTTAACAGTGTAAAGTAACTTTGAAGTCGTCTCAATTTGATTAAAACAGGATAGTTCCTGCAGAATTATTTCGATTAGGTACGTTTTTTTCGTAATATTTAGGAGTTAATTCGTTGCTGAAAGGTTATTGTGGTTTTTGGGATAAATATTCCCTAATGTTACATCCACTGACTGTTGTCTTTGTTGCATCAAGGTGATGTCATCGTCATTTAACAAAAACATCATGAAAGCGGAAGTTAGCACTGGTAAATATTTTGTGGTCAAATTTATTTTACATTGCTGACTAATAATTAATAAACTTTTACATTATAACCATCAACAAAGTTAGTTTTTTGCTACTAATGCAATGTTTCCTGTACCAGCTTTCCCACCGTAGATTTATCACAATCCAATTGGTTTGTGGTTGTAAGAATAACTTCATTATCTCTTTTTCAAAATATCGTCAAGTTTTGGATAAGGATCCGAAAACAAAGCCACTTAACTTCATAGTCCGGTGATCGCGTCTCCTCTTTCTCCTTTGGCTCCGGAATGTCCATTTTTGCTTCTGTCGACAGTCCATTTATGAATTCACCATACTTTACAGTAAACTAAATGTCATGACGTGGATGTAACAGACTAATTTATCTAAACTTTAACTCTTAGAAAAGCTCTAGAGTTTTTAATAACCTGCATTTGACACATTAAAGTAACCCTCTTTCTGCACATTAGTGACTGGTAAAGGAAAGCTCTAAGCAGAAGATAATCGGAGATATGAATTTACGGTGAGGTTATGCCACGGACCAGAAATCGCATAGAGTTGTTTGAATGAGGTGTTACTTTTAAGCGTGGATCTAGGTTGGTTATGGCGTAACTCTGTCAGTGAAAAGGACTGGTACCCTTTATCTTCTACCGCCCAGTCCCTTCCCGCAACGCGTTGTACTTCTTCGTAACTGGCTCCTCTCCCTACTTGGCAACTCCCACAACCCTTTCCCGCAGTTGGCTACAGTTCTGTGCTCCCCATCGGTTATGTAGCATATATGTCAGGTTCACCTCCATCCAGACAGGTTACCTCCATTTTTTAACGCGTCCCCCCTTTCTACACTCCACCTTTGTTTTAAATTATACTTGTGCCATTCACAGTTTACATTTATGAATTTCTGAATTCACATTTTTCCTTGACATCCGGATGAGTTTTGGTGTGCTTAACACTCCTATTTAGCTCGGTCCTAGCCAGGATTTATTCCCAGTGATGCACGTTCCTCGGTGTGTACTACCTACGAAGTCCTCGGCCGCTGCAATTATACTAATCAGCGCATGAAATAATCAGTTGATAACGCTTATTAAACGAGGTTTATTAGGATGTATAATATGTTTAATTCGGTCCTTTAACTTGCCTCATATTCTCATCTCCGTTATCTTATGTTTTGTCCCGTCTTTTCGGAAGGCATGGCAAGGAAGGAGCACCTAAATATAAAAAAGTATGATGTTGTACTGAGCATGAATACTCAAAGTTTGTAGATAAATTTACACAGCAATAACCTTATGCAGTAATATCGTTCGACTTTACACCCTCATCAAAAGTCGGTTCGTCTAAAGTGCTGTAATTTAAGACCCAAAGCTGATTGTCAATAACATGACAACTACCCGGAGGGATACAGTAAGGACGCTAGGAACGTGCACCCTTGATCACACTCATTTTTTCCTCTAAAAGTCTCTGAAGGGCACTGCCGTATGTGGAAAGATTTCGACTACGTTTGCCCCTTGGAAGCACTAGCAATGCACTTTTCAGGTTGCCAGAATTTTAAGTTGTTCAATTCTTCACTCATCACCTGACGAACTCACTCGTCGCCGCAAACCCTTGACCCAGGGGTGGCACACTGGTACTGAGGACGCTCTGCTCATGCGAAAACAAACGCGCACACGTTACTGCCTAACGAAATGAATCAATGTTTTGTTGTTTTTAAAAATGGAGTTTGTATGAGGCGTGGAGAAGTAGATAGCTACCAGCGGGTTGTGTGTTGAGGTTCAATGACCTGGTTCTGCTGAATATCTCCGAAATATGGGCAGGCTTTAATAGTTTTATGGTCCCTTATCGCCGTTAAGGTAAGTTTTCATAAGGCCGAATCCCGCATTTGCCGAGGTTTTTGGACCTCAGCTTGTTTTAATTTGCTCCATCAAATCGTTTTCGGTTTCCGAATACTCCAGCATTAAATTGGTTAGTTGCATGAATGCTTGTTTAAGTGTGCTGCCTCAACTCCCTTCCGTTTCTCGACTCCTCTCACTCATTTTTTCAGTTAACAATCCTGTCTATCGAAAAGAATGGTTGGCCATAAACCTTTTAATGAAAATTCAGCAGTTATTTCTTACTCAGTGTAAATACTCAAATGTATCACGGTTAAGTCATAAAGTAATAATCGTTATCTTAATTATCGCTCAACTTGTTTGAGTCTGTTAACTCGGAGCTGATAGGAAGGTCAGTTGGTCTGAAGAGGTCAGTTCAGTGATTTCAGGCCGATAAACATTAACATAGCGCATAAGATGAAGTAAACGAGGTGAAACTCGGAAGTTTGGACATTTCCTCATACTCAAAGTCTCCCTAAGGCTCCATCACCTGACGGAATTTTTGAAGAAGACAGAATTTTTAGTTTTTTGGTTCTTATTACATCATCTGATGAACTCACACTCCGTCTATCGGTGGTGTATGACCTTGATTTTGAGGTCATAGAGAACCCTTTTCATGTCCAGAAAAATATGTTTAGGTTTTCGCCGGACTAAGTGATCCAACATTTTGTTAGTTTACAGGGGGACCGGTACTAAAACGCGACGAGAGATAGACAGCCAAGTTAGCGGTAAATTCCTGTGGAAATGCAAAAGCAGCAATTTAAAAATTGTAATATCTGCCCGAAAGCACACAAGGAAGGCTGCGTGACCCATTGATAGGGCGAAAGCCTCGCAGCTGTGTCATGAGGCGGTAGAGTATTGATGAAACGTGAGGGTGGGCTTTTATTTAGTGCATGGGTCGTCAGTACTGTTTATTCTATAACGTCCATATACCGTACGATTCATAAATCTCCGTTTATATTTTTAATATGGGTTTATTTCACTTGTGGATATGTATAATCAGTTGTTAAACTAAATCGAGTTAGCTGATTAATGTTCTTCGTTTCTTATAAGTGTTCTTTATTGCAATTTTTGATTTTTAGACAACCAAGGTTTGTTTGTTACGATATGATGGAAGCGACTTGTGATAAGGGATTATCAACTGCTGATAGTGTTCATAGTTATCCATGACAGAGTGCACCCGAGTTGTGCGAAAGCCTACCAACATTCTCAATAACCTTTCAATTGTGCAACAACAGGTAGGAAAACAGTTCAATGTCTGAAAGAGAAGTTTGAGGAAACTGGAAACTTATCAATTAGACCACGATCAGGAAGACAATCTAATGAAATCATGATAGCGCAGGTGACAAATTTTGCAAAAGAGAATGGTGTTAAAAATTGACTAGAAACCGTAAGAGCGTGTATGACTTCATAGAGTTCCTTTCATACATATCTTATTTAAAAAAATTATCAATATATCAAATAAAAACGAAAGAAACCTGCCCAATTATATAAAGATGGAGACTCATTAATTGAACGGTAGAGTACTAGTTGCCTATTGACAGGTTAATGCATAGTACACTGGTATAGTGCTGTGCTAAATTGACTTCAGAGCAAAAATGAATAAAAATTAACGTCTTTAGCAAGATTTCATGAAGCTAATGACAGTTAAGGGCTGACGGAAAGAAAAGGACAGTCTCTGTTGACGTACTCAGGCGTGAATGTGAAACGCCGTTTGAATACAAGTCTTGTTTCAACGATCGCGTGTCCTCATTTCCAACAATTCTAAGTCCCAGTAACTGTAAAACAAACAAAGACGCAACTGTAGCTGTAGCCTATTTTTCACTCGAATCCTGCACACTTGAGTGGTATTCTATCAAAGCGACGGTAGGAAACTGCGCTCGTACTTCTCTAGGCCGTACCATCAGGCAGCGCGGGCGCGAAGGAGTGTGCTGCATGCCTGTCTGAGGGCCACTCGGAAAGCAAATGACTGCCAAACTGTTTGGGTGCGTCTACCAACGATGTTACTTTCCACTTCCTACACAGCGAAGCACATCTATGTGCTAATTATGCAAATGCATGTGAGGGTAATTTATCGGCACTGAGAGATAGTTCGTGGAAAACGGTCGATGAGCTACTGAATTTGTGCAGTAGGCACAGTAGCGGTGTAAATAACTTCCGACAATTTACCGAAGACGATAAAATGTGCAAGCAAAGCACCTAGCTCATCAGTAGCGCCTTTGCCAATCAGAAAAAAGGACAGCTGAGTTAATGTATGCACAAATCTCAAAAAATAACCTATTTACCTCGATCGAAACACGCCTCATTTTAGTACCTGATATACTCTTCCTACAGTGTGTGAACTTACAGATATAAAATGCCAAAATTAACAAAACATTGCTAAGCACTCACAAACCAGCATTAGCACATGTACCAAAGCTTTAAACTATTAATGCAGAGCCTTAGGGGAATTAAAAACCTAAATAAAACGTTAACAATAATATCATTTTTCTGAGAAATACGAACTTTTTGAAAAAAGTGGTAAGTTCTGAAAATGTGAAAAATTTCTGTAAATGTGACGAATTAATTTAAATAGAATTGTCAGGTGATAACATCAGCATGCCATTCTGTGGATATAAAGAGAGTAATTCTTTCGTCTTATTTCTTTATGGACATTTCTGGTATTGGATACCAATTAGTTTCAGATCGTCCTTAAAATATCCATATCATTTTTGTAATATATATCATTGAGATAAAGATGACACACCATGCATACTTTTCGATAACAAATAAACAAAGAACTTGGATAACACAAACATGTGAAAGCTGCTATATGTTTTACTGTCCTAAGAGAAATATTTTGTCCGAACGTTTTATCGTCAGATGAGGGATTATGAAAGTATTTTAACCTGTTATTTTTTAATTTTGCATTTTGCGGTTTATTATTTAATAAGGAGCACCAGCAAAATTTTTATTTGTTCTGAGCTTCAGAACGCTTTGTGGGATATATCGTCAGGAAGGACAGCAAAAGCTACCGAAAAATGCTATCTGTGAAAGTCATTGGCCAATCATTAGCCAGTGCCGCAGGTCCACAGGTTATCAAAGCTCAAAAAAATACGCAACTAGTCCCAGTACACGATCCCCTTCCTACTTGCTTATCCAAATATACTTCCGGAACACGAAAAGTTGCCACCGTTCTATAGATATCGAAAACAGTAACTGAGATTTTTATAACTTCAGTTTATGTTCCATTTTTGGTTTTAATTGCGGGCTCTGACCCAAATTTATATTCATCCGTTGTCTTGACAGGAAGCGGAAACACAGAAAGCAGAAACACTTGCAGCAGATTTAGGAAACCGAGGTTTGTTGAGAAAACCAGAAGAGAGCGAATGTAGTGTCTAAGTAGCGAGAGGATTCAGAATGACAGTGCAATTGTCCCTAATGGCGATATCTAACGTGTGCCCCGCAACACGGTGTAAGCAGAGACGGTGACCTGTGCATAAATTATTTAAAGACGACAATAGAATTTCGCAGCAACTGCCGCACTCTCCTTTCACTCACATACCTGAGCCCAGTGTCATGATAGATTCAAGGAGATCGGAGGCAGGATTGAAAGTAATGTTAATCAACATTAAATCGATCACCTACACGTACACGTTCGAACAGGTTTTCAAACAGATAAGATAGGGACAGCTCACTTTAAATAAACTGCATTGCCAGAGAGGCCACACTAAAATATAAACATTCGAGACTGACTATCTGTTCCACAAGGAATATTGTATACAGTCAATTGGCAGCCGTTCCAGCAGCGGCTCTTAGCGCACTGTGATGCTTAAATTCTGCAGTGTATTGTTAACTGTGAGGAATGTGGGCTTAATGCCAGAAGAAAATCTACTATCTGATAAGGGGACACAGCGAAATTATCTTGCGCTGCGTGAGCCTGCGTCTAGGCGTGCATAACATTCACCCAGATATGACATTGGGTACGGGTGCCCATCTTAATACCTCTTTCCGCGCCCACGTCTTGAAACCGTGTTTGGCTAGCACATTTCATGTCTGATCCATGTTGGGTAAAATAATCACGGCCTAGTCCCATTTTGGTGAGGAAGGAGGAGTTAAAGCGGAAAAAGGATAAGGATGACTCCTGTAGCAGTCGTGTATTCTGTACAGAAACTTATTAGTCAAAGCTCCTGAAACACGAATGGCTCTGGGCTTAGGCACGCCTTTACATGTAAGAATGATGGAGACTTAAATGAGTAAGCGTTATGTGAGAGTCAATCAATTCATCTCGTAAGCATTTTTTTTATTTAAATTTTGCTGACGCTTGGGATTTAGTGCCTTATAGGTTGTATATGCGCATTTTCTGGCACTTCGGGAGCCGGGGTTACATGGTTCCTAGTGTGGAGTAGTTGACAGATGCGGAAGTTTGGAGTGGCTTCAAGAGGAACATAGGCAGGCAATTGATTACAACTAAATATCAATTCTTTTTGAAATTTGCAGTTGGCACTCTGGGAGATATCTACCTTTAAGCTAGAAGGATACTCGATCCCAGTTCAACAGATTTGCATGACGGATGCTTCGAGGCTTGTTCGATAACCACAATAACTTAATAAATTGACCGATTCCTGAGAAAAGCTAACTCCGAAGAAGCCATTACTAGACATTATCCATTTCCCACCAAGGTTGACCACGATTGCCCGAATTTACTAGAGAAGACAAATCAGGGATACCCGGAGATGTACCGTGAAAAGCCAGTGGTGCTGACAGCTCCGATCAAAACCCAAGAACACTGCTGCCCCCCAGTCGCGTGCCGGCTTTCCTCCAAGAGGCGAGCCAACAAGAACATATCTCACAAAATTTCAACAATTTAGCTAATGTTCCTCTATATAAATGCAAAGAAAATGGTCATTCCTACCTCAATCATTGGAAAATCTCCATTCTAACTATTACTGGCAAAATATTTGCGCGAGTTAAACCCAGCTAATTACAAACGATACTTGGAGCATGAACTTATTCTCCAGGGTGCCTGTGGATTCCGGAGACCAATATAACCACCAGTATGATCCCTTTGATACGCAGCTGCATAAGAATGCAAGGAAAGTGAAACAACCCTCCGAACCGCCTTTGATGACCAAGCAAATTCATGACCAACGGAGAGGAAATACATATCAGAAGCCTCTTTAGCAACGTAGAGACTGAAGCAGAGCGTATCCGCCTGTAATCCGATGTTTTCCACGCACACATCAAAGGAGTATCGGGTTTTGGCATTGACTAGCTAACCGTTGAGACATTACTCCGCATCTTCATAGGCGACCATCACAATAACTTCCTCGGTCAGGATAAATGAGCTCCTCATTCCTAATGGCCGTGCAGTGAACATCACAACCGACACTTGCACCTAGCAGAGCCCAGGTCTCTTGGCTTCTAGTCATAGTAACGTTGAACTAGCCGATACAAACGCATTAAAGTTATCGTATATGGACCAGGTACATAAGCCGGATACTCTAAAAGTACGAACACTCCCAATGCAAATTGCCTAATAGGGATAGAAAAAGTAGCTCTCCTGATTAGCACTATTGCATGAACAGGCGAATGAGCGACTAAAGCGCAATCCGCATCTCCAAAGCAAGACTGTGCTTTGTAGAGTGCAGTCTAGAGTCGCCATTTTATCCTTCTCGGCGTAAAATCAGCTGCAATTCTAATATTGCTACTTTGCGGAATCGGGGCCTTGACAATTTCCTCAAATCAAGTGAGGTAAACGAAACCAATTCAACCTTAACTGTTTTTTCTGGCCACTAAAAGCAGCATGACTGAAAAGAATTCCGGAAGACCAGTTTCGGCTGGCATGCTGAAATAGATCCGCCCCATTCGTTCGCGCGTGTATGCCCATCAATGATCATAAAGTTTCATGCAACTCTTTTTCGAATTAAGTTCTCGGCACCCTTATAATACCTGAATCGTCACTTGTGGGCGTTTCCACCTATCGCTAGGGTCAGAACTGTGATTGGGTTGGGTTTTTTTAGAGGAAGTGAACAACAAAGACTTTCAGGTCACAAAAATCTACTGTGGCCAATTTTGTCAACAATCTCGAATAAACTTGAGCTGGTCATTAACACATGGGATAGAGAGGTTCAACTGTACTCACTTCACCTTTAGGCTAACACCTAAAGCTCCCAAGAGAAAGAAGCAAACGGTTTTAACCCAGTCTGATGCGCTTACCATCGCAATTTGGATAATTGTAAGCTGATGAGCGAAATCTTTCATCATTGGACGAGAGAGACAGTCTACATACTTTTGACCCTACGGCTTCTGCAATGGTCGAAGGAGTTTACCTGAGACCCTGTGCGTGTGGATTTTGGAAAGAAGCCGTGCATGGTGCATGCTAATGGACTACAATAATCCATCGTTATATAACGTTTCGAATTGCCCGGATTTCTTCTATCGCGGATTTTATATGCAAGCATATCTAAATAAATATCACGGATTTTAAGTTGGTTGGCGGATTGCCGCAAACAATGGACCTTTTTATTTCGGTTACATGCTTCCTTGGTCATTTAAAACAGTTGAGGTCATACACTGGACGTACTGGCGAACGCCTGTATTACTTGTTTACTAAGGCGTCAAGCTACAC
>WEDG01004395.1:0-27268 GCA_017591395.1 Schistocephalus solidus
CGACAGTCAAAACAATTCGCTGGACGAATCCTTGATGATGAAACCCATCCCCTCCACTCTGAGCTGATTGCTGTGAAGTCTTCCCGTCCGATGCGCTGAGGCTTTTCGCCATATAGCCTGCCATACAACGGCATACCAGCGCTCCGTTTTGCCATTTCTAGCACGCTACCTTAAGTGTGAAGAGACTGAAATAAAAAAGCTCCGACTAGGACTGTCTCCCCGCTAGATGTCCATTTTTGACTCTTTGATTCTTGCATATTATGTTTACTTATCCTATTATCTTGAGTGAATGGAGCCATTTATAGTTTTGCTGAAAATTTTGAATGATACTTCAAAAATAAAGCGTATTCCTCTTCTCCTCTCTCTCACTCTCTCTTTATCGAAGGCAGGATGTAGTATTCACGCCTGCTGCTGCTGCTTCCATATGAAAATGGACATCTACCCTCGGCCCAGCAGCAATTTGTGCTTTTCGAAGTCAAACTTTATCCCGTTAAATAGTTAGTACCACTAGCGGTTGCCTCTGGGGGTTAGAGTGCAATTAACGGACATGAAAGTTCAATTTAAAGGGTTCGGAAGAAGGGCAGGTGTGCAGCCACCGTTGCAACCAAGTATCCACCAGCAACATCAGAAAAGAGTACAAGCTAGAGTGAACCGTCTCTGGCTAACTTCAGCGCATTTTTTACAAGAGATTTCCAGCTTATTGGCGCACCTGATCTAGATTATCAATTAAAGAATGTCGCTTGTGTAAAAGCCCTTTAATCTTCGGGTTTGAGCAATTTAAAATACAACTTAAAAGGAAGCTAGCGCTGCATTAGCAGCCACTGTGAGTTTAACCGAAGGAATGCGGAGATTCGCTGTGGTTGACATTCTAAGCTTATAAATGATGGAAAAACTCGACTTTTCTGAAGTTCTTTCGGCAACTGCTGCTTAATAAAGTGCACCGGAAACACGTTCAGAGGACAAAACTGGGAATATTTTATAGCTTTGACAAGTTTATGGAGGACAATTGACACAGGATACGCAAATGTTTTTGCAGAACGAAGCAGCTTCACAAAAACTCACTTTATCTGGAGACTTTTTAAGACAGACTGGTCTCTAGAGCGCACTATTGAGAAACGCAGGGAACGGTGCATTCTCAAAACTCTGCGTCGGGATTTTACTGCTGTGTATGAGGTCCCTTTCGGGTATTCATAAAAAAAACAGTTCACAGGCAAAATGATTTCACAAGTGACAGCAAATATGTACACCAGAAACGGCAAAGACGGAGGCACCAAGTGTTGCTATTCAGAACAGCTATGCAAGACCCGATTATGAAGCAGAGAAAAGAAACGGAGACTACCTCCACCCCCAGATACCTGATCAAACTATCGTAGGTTTTTGCGGCTATACAGGCTTGAAAATGATCATAATGCAGTAATTTTAAGCACCCATTTTTATGTTGTCTCTGTTGGACAAATTACAATCGAGACTAACAGAATATTAATTTCTGGTATAACACCATTTTGTTAGTGAAGTAACATGTCCTGCTTCAAGCACATTCTAGGCGGCCATTTCATCTAAATAAGCCAGAATTTGAACAGGAACCAACTGTCAATCAGGAAAAGGAAGGCTGGCCTGACCGGTTCTCGCTTATTTGTGTAGTCTGGAAAGATCACCAGAATGGGTCCACGTAACTGCGAATATTTCCGATCGTAGGCAGCAGGCAGTAAACTCATAACTCAACTGGCACAGCGTCGGGTTCAATGGTGAAGCAAACTAAGATGTAAAGAGTGATTTCTCCCATCAGGAGATTTGGGTACGATTGGATGAAAACGGCCAATTATTCAGAAGTGAGTGTTGCAGCTGGCCAAAATTACAAACAGACGGAAAGCCTGCTGAATTCGTTTCAATGCTCCAGGAGTATTAAATCGACGTTTTGACATGCGCCTAAGACCGCGATACGTTTGCCCGTAGATAACTATCATATGCCTTTTCAGGGCTTTTAAGAAAATAGAAGAAAATAACCTAATTCCAGCATGACCGTACGACGCTGTCACGCGGGAGGGGCGACTTGGCCATCGAACACCGCTTTACCCACTACTTATGAAGTCTGTTGCCACAGGCAAGAAAGACTGGATATTTATGATGTTAAACACTTCCTCGATTTCTTGGAGGTCAGTGAGCGCGATGCACATCACTGGTATGACCTGTAGTTAGGAACCGGAGCAGAGCTGGAAACAACGAATTTGCTTGGTCTTCCTGTTGAAGAAATTCGTCAATAATGATTTAAACACAGGAGCATTATAGATGCACACCCCGAAGACTAAAACACCGGTCTAACGCGAATCCGGTAACTTCAACTGTCTGGGTTTAATACAGACATGCCAGGATTTTAAAGATGCGTCGACGATCTCGGGTGCCATCACATTACGCTAGAAGTTAAACAGCAGAACTTGTAATATTATGGTCTATAATCAGAAAACACTATCAATAAATATTAGGAGGACTGGATTGACTTTTTATGATTAACTGGTTGACATCAGCCAGTTGTGTCTAACCTCAAGAATCTGGGGTCTCAGACCCCGGTGCAGAGCCTGTGAAGTCAATTTTCCTCTAAGCCAACGAGCAATCGACCGTTAAAACATCGATTCCGACGAGGACAACCATGCACCCCAGCGCAAAGTGTGCGAGGAACGGTTACTTGCTCATGAACTACTTTATAGGGAGAGCAGGCTTGTGCGGTGTCTAGCGCACTCGCTCCTCCCTCATCCACATGGGCCCGGTGTTAATACAGAGTCAAGTAGACCGATGACGGGATCAGGCGCAGGTAGCTGGCGCAACGTGAGCCTGCGCCTAGGCGTGCCACCACAGCTCCCTCCTTCATGTGTGCTAGGTGTTACGGGTGCGTATCCCCAATAAAGCATGTCAGGTCCTGATCTGGCCCTTGTGCAGGTCCAGCGCCTCTATAGGGTGGCCCATTGTAGGGTACAGTCTGGAAATCAGTCACCGTCACCTGAAGGTACAACTTTCTCTGCTAGCACCACACTCGCATGATTAAACGACACGTACACACAGCTGACAGCAAAACGTCAGCAGACATGATAGCCTTCGAAAGGTCGCTCCACTAGTCCCCACACCAACGCCATTACACCCGCACTGGGTATCTTAGGCACATACATCCAAAACAGCAGCCAAAAGACTTTCGACGAAGCAAACGCAAGCGTGGTTATGGCAGGCTTAGTTGTACCTAACAAGAGAGTTAAGCAGCATTGCGGCAATCGTTCGGCTCACAGACAGACAGAGGGCACAGCATTTCTGCATTCCTATAGGAAAACGAAGCTCAGTAAGCGGCAGCTCTACGTTTAAAGCAGCGGTGTCCCCAAGGAAGGAGTACAGTGAGTCAAACTTAGCTGTTAGATAAATCTTCTGCGGAATGACCGTGTTCCTGCAGTACACTGTGTACATTGCTAAGAAAAATGTGGTTCCTGTAGTAGTTTTGTTAGGGATACCTTGCAGGGCCTCCTAAACAGGGCGCGGGAATAAGAACCACCCTACCCGCTTAAAATAGCCTGCCTTACGGCAAATTTCCCGAACGGTACTTATACCCGTGTCTTAATGCCATCACTAAACATAACCTAAAATACACTGTCACTTAAATCTTAATCCTAGCCAACCCTAAGCCTAAAACCTACGGTTAACACGATACTAACCTTCATCCTTAGCCTAATCATGACCGTAACTCAAACTTTGACCTTCATCTCAAACTGAAACCTAGCCCAAACCCTCACCTTAATCGCAAACATAATTTCCTTGAAAGTTAGCGTAAAGCCACATGCATTGTGGGCGGTTCCTTTTCCCGTATCCTGTTTAGGCGGCCATAGAAGGGATCATCACGGCAGTTTTTTTAAGGGTGTGCCTTTAAAGTACATTCAAAGGTAGATCATCCAGTTTCGAGGCTTTAATTCATACTGGGTAATCTGTAGTCCAAATAAGGGCTATAGGAGCACATGACACTCAGAAAAAAACACTAACCTAGCCTGAATATTTCCAGCCACTTGGAATGCAAAATTACTATCAAAATTCAACTAGTTTTGCCCGATTGTGGGCCGCCTCGGTAGAGTTCAAACCCACGAGAGCAAGGCTAAGTCTATCAGACTTGAGTACAGAAAGATGCTTTCCTTTTACACATTCGATCTCTGGTATAGAAAGTTTGGAGACACAAACATAAATCTAGACCACGTAAAACACCAAGCCACCCGTTTGACAAACGAGACAGATAAACAAAGCACACAAATTAAAGACTGACGGATCCGCACAAGCATTTCACACGATAGCTAAGCGAACACAGGCTTTCCCTGCGCATTTATTTTACTCTTGTTATGCTCCAGCTGGCAGGTAGTAGGTAGGGACGATGAAAGGCTGTTGGCAGGTAGATGGACTAAAGTGGAAACTTATGGAATGATACAGTAGCTAAAAAGGTCTGACGAGCCGCTACGCGGTCGCACACCTTCAACGGACCACGCGGTGGATGTGCTGGATCAAAAGGGCGGCTAGTGCAGTGCACTACGTGTTTTGTTGGGGATACGCACCCATAATAAGTACGACACATGGAGTGAGTTGGGGTGGCACGCCCAGGCGCAGGCAGATTCCCCACTAGGCGCCTGCAACCGCTCCGGCCTTAGGCCATCTTGACTATGTCTTGAAACTGTACACATGTGGGTGGGTGGCTGAGGAAGGAGAGAGTGCGGTAGATGCCACACAAGTCCACTGTCACTACAAACCAATTTACGCACAATTCACCATCGTTATTTGAATTGCTGATCCGACCCTTCCATTTCTAGTGAGTACTCGAACCGTTTTCGCCCATTTCCTCCTGTGCACTCTTTCAAAAAGCCTACCAGGACATTACTGAGTGTTACTTTCACTGTCCACATTCACGTCACTTCCACAGACGATGGAGTTGCGGTCATTTGTTTTCGTCAGCTACTTGGGATGCTCCCGAACCAAAATTCGACTACGCTTGAGAGTGGAAACAAACTGAATACATTCGTTTGCCCACAATCCTCAGATACACCGGTATAGGCTTTTTAAAAAGTGTTTCTTTCCGAGAGAACCTTTAAACCGATGATATTCGTTTATATTTGCTCCCATAGTTGACATTGTAAGTTCTGTAAGTGTGTCAAGTAACGGTAGCAACTAGACATGAGCATGCGCATTTGCCGGGAGTAGGTTTTTATGCAAAATAATTTTTAGGGGAAAGAGTCCTCTGCAGTATAAGTGTTTAAGAGGTTATTCTTAAGTTCTCCGACAGCGCATACTTCAGTAAATGCAGTGGAGTTCGACAGCCAGTTTCATTCAAAGATCCACCTTCTCGGAAAACAGATCAGTCTTCACTTTAATAAAATAAATTGGAAAGACGTTGATGGCACTCTTACTAAAGCGAAGATTGAGTAATGATTATCAAAAGGACGAAATTCTCTTAAATCATATAAAACACATAACGCTGTCCTGCGAACATGCAATATGGCATATAGGCTTACTGCACCACCTGATAGGCTAAGCAGAGAGAAATGAAGTCGAATTCACCGGCTGCCTGCCGAATTGGTGAAGAAATGATTTTTAAGAACACGTTCCTTTGTGCACCGTCCTTTAAAAACCATGGCAGCTCAAGAGTACGCAAGTGTTCAGCGAAACAGCTCTTAGTAAGAAAAAAAGACGAACTGGACTTCCGAAGGCTTCCTTTATGCTGACGAACGCCCACATATCACTGTAGGAAATCACTAGTTCCACTCTAACTTGGGACTCACTCTCGAGTCCCGTCAGCAGCTAGTAGTAGTAATGAAGGCAGATTAACAATACCGACAAAGAAAATGGAGACAGGAATGACCATTTCTGACTCAGTAGCCGCCAGCAGCCAGTCATATCCAACTGCAGGTGGTACGCCACCGGGTGCTCAAACCGGCGACCTGTTGATCAGAAGTCCAACGATTTAACTATTTAAGCCCCGGTTGTTGGGTTCAAGCCTTGGGTGGTGCACCACCTGGGATTGAGTATGACTGACTGATGGTGATTTGCCAGAAATGGCTATTCCAGTCTCCCTTGTCCCCTTTGCTGGCATTGTTAATCAGCTCTCCTTTTCTTCGACGCATGCTCTCTCTGCGAAGAATTGCCAGGGTTTATTGAGGGCTAACTATCCTTCGTAAGTTTTCAGGCGGCCTGACCCAGTTTCCGACTGTAGGTCGCGAAAATCATTTCACCGTCAGCGCAGGCAGTTTAAGGCTTGACTTCATGAAACGCGTAACTGCGAAAAGTGCCAGCGGGGAGGAAGCCAGGTCACGAAGCGCAGATCGCGAATACAAGGTCAGTGAACATTGAATGGGGGTTGTGGTGTGCAAACGAGGTTTCCGAGGCAAAATACAAGGAAGCTTTCAGAGGGCAAACTCGGGTGTAAAACTGGCCAAAAATGACGGTCTTGCATATAATGCTGCGCTTAAAGTTCTGCAAAAGCTGATATTAATCGATGGCAGTTCGTAAAATATTAGCGTGAATACTCCTAGTGACTACTGGATTATTTCAAATGAAACTCTTATTTCTACTCAGATTACAGTCAACTTTCATTTAGATTTTCCAAATTTCAAGAAAGCACAACTAGTAAATACTCGTCTTTAGGTGTGCCATCACGCAGAGCCTAAGTATCTTGTAAAACTACAGCTCATTAAGTGATACTAACCTGATTCAACATAAAAGATAACCTTGTTGGTCAGCAAAGGAAGAATGTCATACATTAGGAGACATCTAAATTCAGTTGTCATGGTAGATGACCCATATTTAATTGTTACAACCAAGCTGCCACAGGGAGGTGGAAAATCTCAAGATTTATTTTCAATTTTCTGTTGCAGGACTTCAAAATTTGCCGCTGAATTGGTGAATTCGATGGCCTCTTGACCATAATTAATGGTGCTCCAGGCAGCACGCATTTTAAAGACCGCAAGTAAAAGGTATATACTGGGCTCACATAAATGTTCAACTAAAACGTGATCATATAGCAAGAAGTGTCATTAAAGAGAGCACCAACGTCCCAGTGACCACCACTGCTGGAAGATGGATCGCGCTTGAAGGGACGTTTCATAAAACAGTAATTGCAGGGCTGTCCGATGTACCGAAAAATTTTCTATGCATACAAAGTCACTCGTCATCTGAGGGCCCATTTAATTTAGACCAGCTTGCCATAGATTTCCACAAATACAGAAATTTCTCTTTGGGAAAGGTAGCTACAACACATATTGTTACGTTATTGAAGTTTAACACATAAGACTGCTTGATACAACGTCTAAAACTATATGAAGACAGAGGTCTCAGTTGCAGACAATATATCGCCTCTTTGAAGTTGCGTTTGGAAGAAGGTCTTTTCTTCACAAAAATTCGCTCTCCTAAATACTCAGAACACTGGTGTACTAAGCAAACTCTATGTGAAGTAATAAGCAGGCCAGGGAATAGGTAGATCAGCCTCAACTGAAATTAGCCGGCTAAGTGATTCATATGAGCCGGTTGAAGACTATGTCGGAAGTTTTCAATTCGACACTTTTTACAGACGTTTAGGCCAACCGAAAATCGGCATGTGTTTTGTTTGTCAGAATCGCAGAGAAAACAGCATTTGAAAAGCGCATGAGTAAGAACCAAATAAAAAATTTGACGCTTATCCATCTGAACACTTTTTCGAGTAGGCTTACAAGTGGACTGTAGGAAAGTCCACTAAATCTCAAATTATGAGCTTTCCAGAAGCTTAACGGTTGGCTACGTAAAAAGGCTTTTTGCGTAATTATTTATAACACCGAAAAATACATCAAATACTTGAAAGTTAATTTTCGGAATTCAATGTTT
This sequence comes from Schistocephalus solidus, assembly GCA_017591395.1. Taxonomy (NCBI): domain Eukaryota; kingdom Metazoa; phylum Platyhelminthes; class Cestoda; order Diphyllobothriidea; family Diphyllobothriidae; genus Schistocephalus; species Schistocephalus solidus. The sequence goes on from WEDG01004395.1 coordinate 7,861, forward strand.
GAAAAATGAAATTGCAATGGTTGAACAGCGCCCAAAAAAATAGTGAAAAATAAAACGCATAACCCTCGGGAAATAAAAAATGAGATCGCATGTTGCAGAGGTGTCGAAGAATGAAATACTTCTTTGGTGAAGGGAAGACACAAGCGTGTGAAAGGAAAAATTTGTACATTTAGGGGAAGTCGCTGAGCCATGCCACGCCGGAAATAATGCATTGGTTCTCGGAAGCTTCCAAGGAGAATATTTTTTGTATGCAACTAAGACAACATCGGCAGATTCAAAAACGGAAAAATCGTCCAAAGAGAGTGGAACTGCAGCAGGCTTTTTTATAATTGAGAGAGAGAGCGAGATGTTCCATTTAGAAAGTATCACTTTAAAATTTTCAGCAAAAGGACCCTCATGCACCGGGGATAATGACTGGTACGTAAAAGTGACAAAACCGGAAGATCAGAAACGATCCACAGTGACCGAACGCTGCAACTCTCGGCATCATGAACGGTCTGCTGTTAACGAGTCGCAAAATTTGTTCCAGATTGTTTTCTTTCAAAACGGTCTTGGTTTCATTTACAATCGACCTTATTATTGCAGTTAAAATAGAGTGATAATTAGCAGTATCTAATGAGCAAAATAGGTCATTTTATGTAAATAGAAAAAAATTTACATGTGAAGAAAATAGCGGCTCAGATGAAAAAACAGCTGACTGGATACATCCAGATTTCTCTCAACGCGGTGGGCGAATTCCTCAGAGGTGGAGTGTTATGCAAGTTAGCGCTATGCGGATGCACTGTATCACAACGCTCACAGTGGATGTGGAGCCCTCTTCAAGCAAAAAACGAACCTAATTCAGAAACAACGCCACAAAATAACTGACGTTATGTATACATACTAGGTTGATCGGACCATGCGGGTACATTTTTCGACTCGCTTTTAACCATTTAAATTGAATTCCATTTTTATAGTGTTTTATACAAATTTTGATAATAATTGGTGTGCACTCTTTAATAATTCTCCTATACTTTCTATCGGAATACAATTTTCCAACACAGAAGCCCTTAAAATCGAAAATGTAAACAGAAGAACTGTGTTTACTTTCCTTGCATGGGTTCAAACTCGGTTATAATGTTCCCCAAACAGCCGCCAATATCAAACAGAGCATGAGAGGAGGGTAAAAATGACCTGACAGTACGAAGGTGGTTTCAAAAATTTCGTACTTAGGGCAGCTAGAGGACGGCCATCCACTCTTGAAAATGAACTTTTGAAAGCAATTGTCGACGAAAACCCGCGTAAAAAGGTCAACAAATGATTGAGACACTTGATGTCAGTAGTTCAGCGGTGTCGGACTACCTGATGCAAAATAGTAAGGTGAAAAAGCCCGATAAATGTGTACAACATGAGCTAAATGAAAATCAAAGAGTTCGATGCTCTCTTTGTCTTCGAAACACTAATATTCCATGTCTTAAGCAAAGAAGTTGCCAGGATGACACTGTAGAAGGAAAATGACTTAGGATACGAGAAGCTACATCATATTCTCTCAATGTTTTGCACACAAACTCATTTTTTTCAGTTAGCTCGACAATTTTTAAGCAACACCTTGAAGAACAATAGTAAGACGGATGCTGGATTCAAAGATTTCTTAGCATCAAAGGCAGTAGATTTTTATCAATAAGGCATAAATGATTATGTTTTTCGATGGCAGAGATTCATAAATATTCAGCTAGTATTTTCCAAACAAACTAATAGTTGAAGAACTAAACAGAAAACGTTATTGGAAAGCCGATTCTGAAAATTATTCCGATCGTACGACCCCATAATAAGTGAAAAGGTAAAGAAGAATCCGCATGCATGTGTATGGGTAGGTTATACTCTTCCTCAAATTGCCGCCTCCTTAACGCACGCAAGATGAACCGTTCTAAGAACCTTTACCCTAGAGTTATGAAAAAATTGTCACAGACAGTTAGAGCGTATGATCTAATTAACAGTCATTGATCCCACTGACGTATCATGGTTGAGTGTCACTTAAGCAAGCAAAGGGACCGGCTAGGTTTCTGCATGATAATTGGCCCGTCAGAAGCGACAAGGATCGTCACTGTCCCGAGGGTACAGGGTTGATATGCGCACGAAGTGGACGTATATTGGGAGGAAATATGAAAAACTTACGCCATGATCTCATTTGAACGCCCACCATCCTGCAATTACAAGAAAAAAAGAAGATGCCTGGTAATGTCTATGGACGCAGTGGATGTTGTAGCTGAATGAAAACCTGTGAGAAGGCATCTCTTGAGAATAATGGCTGCCAACTTGAAGAGGCTACTACACATGGACAAAGTACGAATGAAATTGCCTCCAGAATCGAGGTTGTGCGGCGCGTTTTCTCAAGGGTTAGGAAGTGTCTACGGACCCGACACCACACCTCCATCGCCACGAAGAATTGCGAGTACCATGCATAGTCGAACGGTCATTCCTCCTCTATGAGTTTGAATTCTGGGCTGTAGGTGTGGAGGATGAGCGAAAACCGGAAATGTTTTTGACCCCTACTGGTTGAGGACTATCATTCGAATGAAGTACGTTGAATGCATCTCAAATAAGACAGTCAACACCTAATGAAATAAAATCGGGAGGATTTCCCCGACTATTCAAGAAAGATGAGTGATCTGGTTTGATCATCCACCTCCAATGCTTAGTGTTGTTGTCCCCAATCCGGCACTTGGAATCGATGAAGAGGGGGTCAACTGAAAACCTGACTCGACACAGTTTGTAAAGAAAGGAAAGTGGTTCTTGAACCTTCGGTATTTCGCGTTCGTTATAGGCGAAGATAATGAGCTGAGATTTCAAGATCTAATGATGTGGATAATCGTGTGTGTAGAGGTATATTCCGTGACCTCATCGAGGCAGTCTGGATTAGGCATGATCATAGTAGAACCAAAGTCCGAGGAAGGTAAGTATGCACTGGATCGACCTCAATCGCTATTTTCTATAATATGTATCGGTGATTGGGTGAAGGTCAAACCGACTGGAGGTGAAACTGGACGCAATGGTGAAGGTGACGAAACGCGGTCTGTATGTGTCGAACGCATACCACGTGCACGTGTACTTCCCGTTTCGGCAAGCTGTAAAACACGCGTCACGAGACTTTTTTGAGACAACATAGGGTATGGCAGCAAGATTGGCACAAGAATATCTCAAACCAATTCTATTATGAACCTGTAGAGGCCAAAATGGGCATTAACGAGGCTCTGACCTCGCAACCACCATTGGAAATGAAGTCCGCCTTCTAAAGGACCCTTTTCTGATGCATTTTTTACTCTGCATTCACATCACTCAAAGGGAATTCGCCATCCAAACTGATGCTTAGGTAGGTTAGCAATGCGATGGCACATGGGAAAATATGACATTTTGCGTTTTTTGGGTTATATATGGTGGGAATAAGTGGAGGCCCAGATGGGTGACACGCGGTAAACGCGCTGGACTGACAAGGGAGCTACACCAGGGCATGTCAACCATAAAAAATCCAACACATGTGAGTGTAGTGTCACGTCTAGGTGCAGTCTAACGCTGCGCGAGCCACCTGTACCCGATCCCACCTCCAGTCTTTCTAACTTGGTCCTGAAACTGGGTTCAGACTTGCGGGGAATTTAGAGATTCCCGAAACATTAATCCATACATATTGGGATGAAGCCTGTCAAGAACACTACTCAAAGGCCACCGGTATATCAGTGGAATTTGCGTTGATATATTTTTCCAGAGTACGTACGGGAGCACATGTTAGGACCCTAATGGCAAAGTTCAACTGGATGTGCAGAAAAAAACAACCCTGTTGAATGACAGGCCTTATGTCTAGCGCTGAAAGAGATTATAACATGAGGTAGAGCAGTGATGGAGCGATAGCAGACCCTGACCACAGGCTGGGGTGATTAGACCTCGATTACTGTTGATTCAAATGCATTCTTGCAAAAATTGGCAGTCGCCAAGCATAACTGTTGTTTGTCTCAAGACAGCGGTAACCAGATGTCCGCTAATAGCATAGATCCGTTATTGTTATGGAAATGTAGAATCCACGATCAAGAGCACGTTAATAAAGGTTCAGAGTTGACAAAGGAACTTGAAAAATCCTTACAGAATCATTAGGCGGTCTTAAATGCTTCTCTTCTGTGAACGCTGGTGGTTTCCCGGCAGCATTACCACTACTCTGGACTGCTGTCTCTCTTTCCCCCCAAACGACTTAGGTTGACCGTGACCAAACCGTTTGTCTGTCTGTGTATTTGAGGATTTGGTGTCTGCCATTTTAAATGCAGCCCCAAGACTTACAGTTTAAAAACCCAACCGGAGAATAACATAGCTAGGCCAGGGAACAGGATTGCGTCAAGGAAAACAAATCGTCAAGCTGACGCGAAGTGAGGACACATGAGGGCGCGCACAGTTTAGGGGAGGGTAGACTACCAGGAAAAATGACTAGCTAAGCGTGCGTGCTTCCACCGCCACTGCCATCAGCACAGAAATGTGTTGCACAAGCAGTTCGAACCACCGGAATAGTCAGTGAATAGTCACTGAGGCTATTCTTGCGGAGACTGCAAGTCCAAAACTAGTAAAGTTGGAAGCTTAAATAGACTGCAGAGCTTTGAAGAGGACAGCCAGAGAATCCAAACCATCAAGGTCATGTAGGTTATTACGGGTGCACACAGGGCTTTTGAGCCCGGATATAGGACACCAAATTCGGAAGAAACCTTTGATTAATCTCTAGTACCTCCTTACCAAGGAGGGTCTTACCAACCGATAAACCGTAGCAGTCGCGCGGCAACAATGCCCAACCAAAAAAGGGCGTCAATCATAATCGAGACAAAAGCTCACATTTAAGGTGTATGTACATATAAGTAGGGAAGAAAGCTTTTCGACCACCAGAATAATTTTCCTACAGGAGTCACTCAGAGATGAAAGAAGCAACAAAACCAGCACCAGGTAGATAGGGTAGGGTCTAATCAATCTAATTAAGTGCAAGTAAACAGTCTAGGGTAATATTTCGCATAACATGCTTAAAATTTCCCTTAAATTACACAGGTCAGACTAAACGCATGCTGGTATCAAGCATACAAGTAAGATCAAGTGGATTCTCACGCCTACCAAACGGACCACGAGTTTAACTTTGCAGTCAAGAGGATAATCGCTCATTCCAAAAGCAAGACATGTAACGAATGGTTGAGGCCTGGGCATCTGATGAGAACTCAGTCAATCGACGCATCGATCTGACGCCAGCATACAAATCTCTGCGCAGTCACATCTAGACTGGTGTTACTGAGGTTTGATTGACTCCTCTCCTGTACAACTGGTACTTGTTTTGTTGTCGCTTTTACCCCTGACGACGGGCGCCTGTTTGTTTTCGAAACCTCTGATGAATAAAGAAATTGGTCCGCTGATCACACAGCCTTCTTCGTTTTCCCCTACTCATGTCAATACTACCAGAAAAAATGAAATGAAGCAACTGAAAAAGGGCATAAAGAACAAGAAATTTAATGACTTATTATCCGTTGCAGAAGACACATACATTATGGGTAATAGTTTTTCCTCAAACAAGAACGCGCTAAATAAAAAGGCCGACAGGCGGCAACGTCAAATAATTATTTATATATGTAATATACATTTATGCACGAAAGTGCGCTCAGCATAAGCGAGGCAGATCACTACCATTCTAGCAGGAGAGCAGTTGTATCTGGTTTGCGCGCCGTGAGTCGATAGACGGATAGATTAGTTAAGCAGCTGCCTCAATTCACTCTTCCTAAGCCCCTATAACTCGAATGGTCAGAAGAGATTAAGGTAACCGTACATAGGCGCTGGCGAACTACATGTCACATGAAAGTCTAATAAAGTCAACAGTGATTAGAAATTACTGAAGTTTGACCCTGAATCAGGGAGTGAATCAACTTACCGTGCGGCTGGTGAACTTTCACGTCATTAGCTTAGGGAAACGCAATAATAAAAACCTGTTACACTGTTCCGGATAAGCATCCAGTGGCACAATCGGCTATTACTCCGTGAACAAATGGGTGCCTAAACTAATGTCCACGCATTAAAATTCCATAAGCTTGAATGGCAGTCTTGCATCAAAAAACGTGTGCTACCACTGTGTGAATCTCACGGATTGAAGTATAGAACACTGGATTTGAGGGCCGTGCGGCCCAGGGCGAACAGTAGTCTCTGACCAACGAGATACTATTTATCCTACCCAAAAGAGGCTTAATTACTCAACTTTACCGCGGACGTGGAAGCCTAACCTTAAATAAAAACGTTTCATTCGAAGAAAAGGGTGCTCCATATTGGGAACTAGCCACATAAATCTGAATTATGCCAGTTTTGGTCAGATTGATACTAATATGCAAAAAGAAACTAGCGTTAAAATAAATCCAGCCAAAATTCAACCGGTTTTCTTATAAATAATAATGCAAACATGAATAGTTCTCACAAAATTTCTTTTCTGTAGAAGTCTTCGATTGTAGGATCGTACTTTTCCTCGAACCTTCCGGTGACAAACCGTGCAGTTAGTGCACTTTTCCCCACGCCACCACTTCCCAAGACCACTACTTTGTACTCTCGCATTGTCCGTGGAGGAAAACGAGAGCTCTGAAATGAAATAAAAATGAGTAAAAATGAATAGAAAACGGAAAGCGTGTATGCTGAACCACAAAAGTACTATAATCATTCTCAAATTTTGTAAAAATTTTACTTTTATACATGATACCGGTAAGATGTTTAACAGGCCCATCAAGATAAAAAAAAACTCAAGAAACGAGCTGGATAAACGTGCGCCCCATACAAAAGTGGATAGGCACGTCTTTTTTTGTGCACAAAGAGAAAGCTCGCTAGATTTAGAGTTTGAAGACTGGTGAAGGACGTCAAATTTATCGAGCGTGACTTTCCATATGCTTAAAAATAAAAAAGGTTTGACTTTTGACAAAGACTAAATATAACATGAAATATTGAAAGAACAGTACAAAGGATGTTGGAGTATAAACTCTCTGAAAATGGTTCATGCTCAAATAAAGTAGAAACTGGCCACTCTTTGGTCAATTAATATGTTTTAAAGGTTGCCGACAAAGCGTCACAGGGCTATGAGCAATAATCTGACGCAGCTGACAACATAGTTATCTCTTTTGAAATGGGCGCTGTTCCAGACCCAAAGAAAACGCAAAACGACGTGAATGTGGGTTGTCAGGTGAATTTACAAGAGCATTCCCGATTTTGTTTACAGATGAAATAAAGTATTGAAAACCAGCAGATAAACCGCATAGAAACTATGACATTTAAAAAATGGGGAGGCATCTGTAAATATAACGCTGCTTACTTTCACCCGCCTGTTACTTCCAAGGATGAACGTAAGAGAAAACGTAAATTCAGGTCTTCAGCGGGCGACTAGTTATTCAGATTTCAGTGGAGGCAGGCGTTAAACGTTTCCTGTGCACCATTAACCCCTCTTGCTTTCTTTCATCGCTAAAGGCAGTTGAGAAGTTTTCCTTATAAAAATACACTGAGTACGTTCACATGTCTCCACCTTCTAAAATCTCTCTGGAGAATTTTCAGGCGACTTTTCAACTGAATATACGATATGTGTGATTTAGTTTACCTGTACTCGTCGACTAAGCTAGACGCATAGTATTTTCAAGGCTGCTCGAGCCAGCAGGTAAGAATTTTCTGAACTACTGTTAATTTAAGTCGATGAAGTAACCGCGTTTGTAAGTTTCTTCCAAAAACCGACGACTGACTTTGACCACATGGTTGCCAAATACCACAGACCTCATCTGAAAGGACTAACAAAAATGTAGGTCGTAAACTTTCTCCTTCTTCTTGAGTAAATTGAAGCATGCAGTGGTTACATGTTTATTTAAAACTTTCCATTTCAATCAATTGTAGATAATGACACAAGCTGAAAATACAACAGACGTGGTGTTGAGCACCTTTGAAGTCTCCAAAAAGGCAAGATTTAATAGCAAGCGAACAAGACTACGGTTCTATTTACTATTTCTACGACTGGCTTTCTCCGAGGTCAAGAAAACTGGTTTTTAAGTAATATTTGCTGAGTCAAGTAGTTCTGTCCAGTTTATTTGTGCCTAAGGAAGATGTTTCGTGATAAAACAATTGGACTAAATGAAAAATGAATTTCATGTAAACTTCAAAGTGAGTATTGAGTTAAATGAGGTAGGCTATGTAAGTACCTTGAAAACTTCCGCAAAAAGCCTAGCCATCAAGCCATGACGAAACAGTCGCTGCCGAAGTCACTGTAAGAGTATAAATATGAGAGGATTCTGTAAAAGAGCGTCTAAGACATTAACATCTCACGTGATGCGATTATTATTTTTATAAATTAATTTCGCAAAACTCAAGACTAGCAGGCTTAATTTCCCTGGCAGAGAGCAAGACGCAATCACTGGATGTTTTCCCTGAAAGCAATGAATATGCTGCATGTGGGGAAATACATGCTGCCATTTTGGAATAGAAGGCTTTGTTTTTATAAAATTTCAACACTTTAAATAACCAGGTAAATATCGTGACTATAAAGTCCAATATTCGGAGTAATACTAATCTAGGAGTTATCCAACACAAATGTTAGGTGGTCCGTCAATAATCTTAAACGCAGCAACCTTTTTAAGATAATCGAATATTCAGGAGGATTTCTTCGACTTTATTAAGAGAAAAGAAGATTCTTAAAATTTATTTTTACTCGAATAAACAAAAAACCATGATGCAGTTTTAATGTATGTTAATCCAAAATAATTCCAGATGGCTACCTCATGAAAGCCCCTGAAACTTTTTCATTAGGAAATGCAAGGAGTACAAGTGTAAGTATAGTTTTCAGCTAGCACGTATCTCCAAATTAACAGTGCAAAAATTGAGATACCGTAAGATATTTATTGATAAGGGGTGAAGGCAGGTGTTGAAGGGTGTAAGCGTATAAAATCAAGGCTTCAAATTAACTTAGAAAATTTTGCCCATTTAAACCTTTGAATTAAAAAATGTTTTTCGTTACGGAATGATTTAGATTATCGTTTCTTTTAAACAAAAATGAACTCGTATGTGTGTTACTGTGTCCCACTGCTGCTTACACTACTTAGATTATGATCTCTAAATTAACTGAATATAGTTGTTCCAAGTGGAATAGCATGCCAATAAGGCAAAGTTAGTAAAATCCCTGTTTACTTCGTGTGCACCTAAACGGTGCAGTTTTATCCGAATCGTTTATGACCCTACCAGCACCGGCCTTGCCTGACTGATACAAAGAGCATTTGTATCGCTCACCTAGGAAACATATGTGTCCTACATGTTTAGCCAATTCGGTCAAGCATTAAATTTCCATGCTAGGTCGCGAGGTATTATCGATAAAGAATTAATGGCTGGCTCCTTTGTCTTATACACTATTTAGGTGGTGTACCAAATTATTCGGAACGTAATTGCTTACTCTGAACCGTACCTGACGAAAGTAATTAGAGTACAAATGCGATAAGGGAATAATTTTACCACCTGAGGCCCCTTCAAAAATTTGCTCCAGGATTTGAAATTTAAATTTGGGCGAAATATAAAAAATTAAGAACGATAAATACTACAGATGATAATTTAAGACCAAAACGGTTCAGTGTTGACCTAGTAACAGGCCATCTGGCGCACCAGACCCACCTGGCTCCGGAGCAAGTGTAATGCGAAACAAAGTTTATTATAAAGGTAGTTTGTAATTCTCTTGATTTTTCATTTTATTTAAGGTAAACGAACTACATTCTCTATAAATTCCGATAAAAAGAGATATATGTGTTCCAACCAATTGTGGTAGGTACCACGATGTAATTGTGTTCATAAGAACAGACGATTAGAGGTCACTAATCCATTATGATTTCTGGGATAAAAATAATAATCCGAATTGACTAAACGACGGGAGAAAATAAATTAGCACCTGTAGTGATCTGCCCGTGAACACCGAAATTTCACTTGTCTTTCAAAAAATCATAAAGTCGGCAAAGGTCGATTAGCCGAGATTAAGACGTTTTGTTCAAGCTTGCGGCATGGCTCGTAACGGAAGAAAAACTCAGTTGGATGTTTGCTTTACTCTTTAAAATCTTCAGCCTGGAACATTTTTACCCGTATTCCGATGCATTTTTAGTTCATTTGAATGGATTAGAAGAAACTAGGCTTTCTCATTTAGCTCTCAATTTGTCACTTACAAACCCAAATAATTATGGGCACGATACAGAAATTACAACGAAACGTCCATGTGGACTTATAGTTGCATAAGTACATTGGTTGTTGACGTTACACAGTCACATATTTCGTATGTTGTTGCAGCATGTCTCTGTGAAGTCGTTGTTTCAATGTCCGCTCAGACCGAGACATTACAATCACCTAAGACCGTCTATTCTATGATTCTACGACACGGTTAGAGAAAAAGCACTTTCTAACATCCAATTTTTCTTCGAAAAATATTGTTTTGAAGTGTTTTCCGGGAGATAATTTGGCTAGTTTGAGCAGGCTATCACATTGGAATGCGCAGTTCAAGCCTCACAGGATAATTAAAGTTCGTGTGAAGTCTCCATGGAACAGGCTAAAAATCCGAGGATTGATAGTAAGGTTCTTCAGACCAATCTCATATAGAAGTGCACCCTAAAATTTTAAAAATTTGTTGGCCAGGCTCCGAACGCTTTACAGCATATCGTAATTATACTGCGTCTAGCGTCTCCAGGCATGGATCGCATACTAACGTAAGTGCCTTTCAAACCTATCGAAGAATTTGGAGCAGCATTGTTCAGCAAAGACTGTAAATTTTCGCCTGGTGGCGTACAGCAGTGAATATTTGGCTTCAGTCGATCGTACATCAATATGTACTACGCTTTACATTATCTGTCCTCAAAACGCCAAAATCTAACCGTCATAGACAATGGAGGCTAGAATTCCAATTTTTGGCGGGTAAGCCATCATCAGTCAGTCCTATTCAACCCCTGGTGTTGCGGAACATGAAACCCGAAATGCTCAGAAATGGTCATTTTTCGTTTATGTCGGCAATTTCGGCTTATTCCTTATTCAGTCGACAGCGAACGGCCGTTCGTTGACATGCCTGCTTATGCAGAATACCGGATCCATAACACTGAAAGGAGAAGTACTTCACCGTGCACATGTGTCAACGCTTGCTTGTCCTGATATTTAATCCCTCAATCAGCTGCTGTTTTTATCCTGAAAACACTTGAAAGAACGATCAGGAAATTTTTCACTGTCATTTCGACCCTCTACTGTATAGCTCTTTTGACCTTGTCTGCAAAACTGGCAATAAAAAAATTTTCCTTTTCTGCCTATTTATGCTTTTTTTCCTCAAAATCTCATTTCTTGACAATCCTATATCTTTCTCAAGCCACAATATAGCTCTATATTGTGGAAGGGAAGGCGCCTTCCCTTCCATGGTTTTCTTCCAAAGATGCCGTTGTACAATAATCTCAGCTCTTTTAACAGTAAAATTTCAAAAAATCATAGAACAGAGCAATTTTGTTTCCCACAATTTGTTTATTCTGTCTAGTTTTCTTCTCCGCCACTTACTCTTCCTTTTTTATAAATACTGATGAGCGTAAACTGCAGCTCATTAATACGCTTAGTTTAGTTTAAGTTAATGTGAGGTCATTTGTAAGGAAGATGATGGAAATTAGATCAGTAGCTTTTGAGCTTGAAACAGAGGTGCTGTGCATCATTGATTCCTGGGATCACTCTCTTATTTGCAACTCGAAGCTCGCTATAGAAAATTTCAATCTTTAGCGACAAAACCACGCCATATGAGATTCGCCTAAATAACCTAAAGCTCTGTCCTCTGACTTATAGGCAGTTGCGTGGAGACTAGATACAAACCCTTCGCATCGTACGTGGCATAGATTGCGCCCTCCTATGTTATGAATTTTTCCAACTCGCCAATACGAATAATCTCTGAGGTCATCCATTCAAACTAAGTGTGCCCCAAGTAAGATTGGATGTGAGGAAGTATTTTATCACCAACCGTGTCATGAAACCATGGAAAGCCTTCCTGAGGCCATTGTAATGTCCCAGTTTGTGGATGCATTCAAACATCGGCTTGACATACATATTCAGTATAATTCAGTATAATTCAGTATATATAAGGGGAGATAGGCAGAGCCTTTGAAAACCCCTATTTACAGATAGACGCTAGCAAAAACAAGCAAATGTTACATGGCGATAGTCGTTTTTAGTATATCAATCATTGCTGTCGACTAAATATATGTTCATCAAGTAAAAATGCATCAAGTCTTCTTTTAAACATTTCAACGCTTTCAGCCTGAACAACTGAGGCTGGCAGCTTGTTCCATTCGTCAATCACCCGTTGGGAAAAGAAGTTGGCCCGCACTTCAAGTTTGGCGTGATTTCTTTTTCAGTTTGTATTGGTGACCTCGGAGACTTGTCATGTTTGCCAATTCAAAAAAGTTGGCCATCTGAAGAGCACAATCAACTCCTCTGACCAGTTTGAAGACTAAGATCATATCCCCTCTGTATTGCCTATAAGAGGAGGAAAATTTTAAGTCTTTCTAGGCGGCCCCTCATAGGGTAGGCATTCCAATCCGCTGACTAGTTTCGTTGCCCTCCGTTGAACTTTCTCCAGCAGATCGTAGTCATGTTTCTGTCCAAGGGCGCCACGCCTGAACGCAATATTCCAACACCGGCCGGATAATGTTCTAATAAACGCGCCCAAAAGCTTCCGTCAAAAATTAACGAAGGACCTCCTGATTGCGCCTAAGATACACATTGCTTTCTTTATGCGATATTCGCACAGTGCGACGATGGTTTGAGAGTTGGTGCTATCCATATACCCAAGTCCTTTAGAATATTTACCTCCTGGAGTTGGTGACCACTGATGGAGTACTGGTATTCAAACTCAATCAGCCTTCTGGAACCAGACCGCAGTCGGATTATTTGGCATTTGTTAAGATTAAGGTCTCAGCAGCCACTCATCACACCACGTTTGCAAGCGATCTAAGGTTTGTTGTAATTTTCGCGCATCCTCCGGTTTTTCAATCGAGTTCCATAACTTCAAATCGTCAGCGAACATTACCTTCTCGCATGTCAGACAATCCAGGCAGTCGTTTACGTATATCAGAAACAAAATGGGACCCAGAACGCTGCTCCTGCGGAACTCCACCGTGAACGGTTTCCCAGTGAGACTTCGGTGTCTCCTGATACAAAACACACGCTGGCGCCTCGTCTGTGAGAAAGTCGGCCAACCATTTGAGTAGGTTGCTAGTCACACCCATTTGACGGAGCTTTTAAAGATCAGACGTTTGTGTGGAACCCTGTCAAAGGCTTTGCAAAAGTCAATGTAGACTGCATCGACTGACAAACCCATTTCTAATGATTTTGTCCAACCTTTCCATGGATGTGAGCAAAGTTTGGTGAGACAGGATCGACCACTTCGAAAATCCATGTTGATATGAACTTAGCAAGTTATTCTCTTCAAGATGCCTTAATCAGTTCGTTTTAATAATCTTCATCATCATTTTGCAACTAGATACTTGTGAGACTGACTGGTCGGAAACTGTTTGGTGATGTCCTCTCTCCTCCTTTATAGATGGGGGTTATGTTGGCTATCTTCCACTCGTGGTAGAGCCCCGCCTCCATCGAACTTTCAAATATCTTGGAGAGCGGAAGGGCCAGCTGTTCTGTGAGTTCATTGAGAACTTTTGCGGATATACCATCTGGGCCAGGTGATTTTAGTGGGCTGTAGCTGTTTCAGAGTTTTTCTTACTGTGTCCATTGGGAACGACACCGTGCTTTATTTTGTTTGTAGATGTGGCAGTACTCGTAGTATTCATCCTCGTCAAAATGGTTCCTCGGTATACACGGACATAAAGAAAATTGGATAAGAGGCAGGTCTTATCAGAGTTATCAATTAACCTGTTTCCCCCTGATTGTCTTTAAGACAAAGGGAATGCAGTCGCGATTTCGTTTTGCCTTATTAAATCGTAAAGCATAAAACCTTTCGAATCTCTCGTATGTCTTGACTATTTCTGACCTCAAAAGTTTGATCTTTCTTTTCTCAGAAGATTCCGACACCGATTTCTGCTGTTTCTTAAAAGCGGATGTTCGTGCTTGTTTATATCTGGCATATGTTCTCCATACAGTCTTCTTTTTCTTCTTGAGATTCCTTTTTATTTCCGGTGTCACCCACTCGGCCGGGAGACGCATGATCGCCTTTTAAGTTAAAGTAGAATTTCTCTACCAACTGCTGAATCCGTTAATTTACTAATGAAGAACCAAGGCAGCATTTGGGTCAGGTACGTACATGTGCAGGGCTCCAGTCTATCCCATTCAGTAATTCTTTTCATTTTGGGATAATCCCCTTCCACATTTCTGCCTAACTGTACGACGTTTTGGTACTGTGAGAAATGGCTCAGCCTCCTACAGCAAGAACCTGATCGATCACTTCTTTGTCCAAACGGCACGTAAGAACTTAATGGCAAGGATGCAATTGTCGTCTCCTACTTAATGATTAGATCCAAACGAAAGCTTGACTGCTGCCCATTTCGGAAACTGGCTCCTTTCATTGGCGACATGTTGGGTAAGAAATGCACTCATTTTACCAACCGGAAGCAATTTCTGTTCGAATGAATTTTCCATGATCGCGAACAGTACATTGACACCCAATCGATATCGGGAGCGTTGAAATCTCCAAGTATTAATACAAAATGCTTGCACTACGGCAGATTTGCTTTACCTCTGCGATGAGTGCTTCGTCCGTGTCCATTCACCGCTGACCTGGGGGTCGATATGCCACGGCAATATGGAGGTCTAGCTGGTTTAGGACTCTCAGTTTCTACAACAAATGTATTTCGCAAGACGAGGGATCCTACCGGGCGAGGCCCATCCGGAACAAAAGTCAATGCTTCGCGATATGCACGGGCGACTGCGATTCCACCCCTACGATCCGTGCTCAACTCACGTTCGGATAAGCTGAAAACCAGTCTATTCGGACTTCGGTGTCCGCGATCGGTTCGTTTAACCATGCTCAGCCAGAGCCATGAAGTCAGGCTGTAAATCGGTCCACTGACCAGTTTAATTTCATCCATCTTTTTGGTTCAATAGACTCGCACATTTGTGCACATCATTTTAATCTTGTTTCCTCGCCCCGATTCTCGAAGACTCAGTTCTGTCTCCACCTGGAATCTTCGCGGACATTTCACAGATACATCCAGTCCCCGTCCGTCCAACCATATGCTACCTGGCAGTATTTGATCCGGCGTGGTTGCCGTCAATTTCACCGGATGTTCCCATAAAAACGAGCGCAACTGTTTTGATCTATTTTGTTGCTCCACTATTTTTCAAGTTTTTGTTTTCCCCTCGCATTGACTGTCTTTTCAATTCTGCTACCAGTGTCCTCATTTTCATCCGATCGGTGGGAGAGTAATCCTGGCTGAAAAACTCCACGATGATTCTTTCGTAGTTCGGACTCGAGAGAGCAATTGAGCTTGACCTGCTGCTGTTGCTCTAAAACGACTTTTAATGGTCTTGGTCGTGGAACCTCTACGCGTTTCATTTGACAAATGAGAGGGCCCTAACTCGAAAAGTAGATCTTTTTGATGGTCGACTGTCAGCACTCAGTTTCTTTTGGGTGTATCATTCAATAAATTTTAATGTCAGCATCCTGTTTTACCCTTTCTTTTAAGTGCTTAATTCAGTAGCCTCGAGACTCCCTGAACTACCAGACAACATGACCTGTCAGGAAAACTCTGCTCTCTGCATCCCGCTTTCTTTTAGTGATTGAAGGTTGAATCTACCTTTGATACAGCACGTCTAACACTCAGGTGTCTAAATTTGTCTTCACCGGTGAGCCTGTTGGTTCATCGGTAGACATCTCTATGGACCTTTCTAAACTGCGTTAGTTCCCTCCTGACAATGCGTTTGCACGTAATAGCACCCGGAAACCTGCATTTGGTTTTGCATCCAGGTCTGTCGATAAGTCAGGTAACAATTTTTCCGCCATTACTTTCTTTGCTGGGTTACCATGCCCCAATTTTCCATTGTTGTTCGATGGACATGTAAAAGCATGCTGCTGTCGCTCGTCCGTGGCAGAAGAAAACGTTCACGATTACTGGTCTTTTCGACTTTTCGGAGACCGTCGATCAGCTGATTTTACTTTTTGTGCAGTCGGATTCTATGTGCATTAGATTTCCTGAACCTGGGAAACGCAAGACATAATTTCCTCCTCGCTTATTTCTTTCTCAATACCGGTCAACTTGACTCTAGAGGTTTGTTCTAATGACTTTGTTCTTTTTTCTTTGCCGGTACGCTTCTAATGCCAGCCTTACTGACCCTTAACAATCGCTCCCTGGGTGATAATTTCATGTCTGTTGATGTTTTCGGCTCATTCGCATCGTATTCCGGGCGAGTTAATTCCTTTATTATGTTTTATGAGGACTGGATATTATTTCCGATAGGAGATCGAGGTCTCCTCTCTAATCTCAAAACTCTGGTTGTGAGTCCTCGGCATCCATCACCACAGTGGTGCCAGCCCTTCACCGTTTAGCTTAGCTCTTTGGGTAATGTTCAGTAGCCGACGTTTTCTCTACTTACGCTTAGCTTGTGGTTCTCCGGTCTGCTGAGAGTGATCTTGAATATTTCTGGTAAGCTTTGGTCATACGAAATCGAAAACGGTTTTAAAAAGATAGAGGGTGACTTCATTATTTCTTTTAGAACGCGTATACCATTTTGCCTTTTCTGCTGGCTCGGGCGTGGCCGCCAGCGGTCAAGAGCATCAGTAGCCAATCGAGAGGCGAGTGTCTCGAGTCCCGGCGAAGCGGCGAACACCTTTTTCCGCACGGTCGGGTCGTGAACATTTGCGTTTCCTATGCCAGCAAGATCTCATACGAGAGGACGCATTAAGCCTTTAACGAGGCAGCTTAAATTATCAAGCGTTTAACAGTCTGCACCGGAGCACAAAAAGAAGCGCTTTTCCGAGACCGAATCTCACCATCGAACGTTGCACTACGAAGCCAAAGAATGATGCAACCTTCGAGTGATCCAATCGACAGCTTATTTTCGTTTAGTCCTGACTTTTGGGAACAGATTATTGGGCTAAAAAGTCAAAAGCTTGAGACGAGCGAATTTCAAACGGAGGTCCAACCGCAATAGAAAACAATATGAGCAATAAATGCGCCTATTCGTGTTCAAAAACCACTTTAAACAATAAATGATAGGAAGAATATTCAGGAACGACTCAGCCCGTTTGTAGAGGGCTCAAAGGTCCTGATAACTTCTAGATTCTCATGGGTTTTTGCACTTTTGGTCCACTGAGCAGTTGACAGTATTTATTGGTGAAGAGGCTGTTTTATCAAGTCGACGAAGGTGATAAACAAATTCCAATTTGATGTCGTTTTGTGAGGTAATTCGGCACAAGAAAATCCCCGAAAAATTCCAAAGAGCAATTACGTTCGTGCAGTGGCAGTTTTAATGTCAGAACTGAACAAGCGAAGTGTTAACGATTTTCAAACTTTCCAAGTCGGAGAACAAATAGATACGTGGTTCCTTTGCACAATACGAATAATCTCTGAGGTCATCCATTCAAACTAAGTGTGCCCCAAGTAAGATTGGATGTGAGGAAGTATTTTATCACCAACCGTGTCATGAAACCATGGAAAGCCTTCCTGAGGCCATTGTAATGTCCCAGTTTGTGGATGCATTCAAACATCGGCTTGACATACATATGTTTCAGTACAACGAACACTATGTGACAACTCAACCTTAACAGTATGAGTGTACCACGTAAACCTGCCTGCATTCATTTAACTGTATTTTCTTTACATTGCTTCTTATTCTTCTGACTTTTATGTAAAAAATAGGGATTTCAAAGGCGTAAGCCTATTTTCCTCAAATACACTGAGCCGAACTGATAAACCTGGTGTTGTTTTCATACTTAATATTAAGTCACCTTTTGAGCATTTCCCTTTTCAGTTGAACCTTTCGTCCTTTTTTGGAAATGTATGCTTTGTTTCGGTCATCCTCCCGCACAATAACAAAGCGATAATTGGCTGCGCCTATAATCCTCCATGTTATTTAGGAAATGAAAGCGAGCTCTGCGAACTGATTGAAAAAGTTACAGCGACGCTGATGTCAAAACATTGACTTAAAGGCAGATAACTCTCCGTCAAAACTTCAGAACTTGGTCGATACTCTCATCTTTTCAAACATATCCCAACTGGTAAGTTCAATGAATAGAAATGCCAGCATTTAAGATTTAATTTTTATAAATGACGTCCATTCTCACTTTATGCATTTCCATCGTGATCTATTCTTAAGTGATCATGTACTAATTCACTATCGTTTTCCAGTCTCCCTTTCTACAACGCCTGAGTTAAAATGCAATAACCTTGACTTTACTTACACAAACCATGAATTAATAAATAATTTCTTAATCACTCTAGACTGGCATAGCATACTTTCAATTAACATTGCAAACTTTTTTCATGAGCTATTGCAGAGACTTACAGAAAATATCCAGACTTTTATCCGACTTAGGATTTTTAATTCAAATACAGCCTACTCTGAGAAAGTCGGCTAGCCAGTTGTGTAGGATGCCAGTCACACCAATATAATGCAGCTTCAATATCAGACCTCTTTGTGGAGCTCTGTAAAAGGCTTTGCCTATGTCAATGTAGACCGCATCGACTGAGAAACCCATTTTTAATGATTTCGTTCAGCTTTCAATGGATGTGAGCAGGTTTGTGAGGCAGAAATGACCCCTTTTAAACCACGCTCTATATTTATTTATTACTATTGCCAGTGTACAGGCAAGGTCAAAAGGATATATACGTAGGGTCCAGCTGACGGTGACTCCTGATCGTTCTTGCAGGTATTTTCAGGAGACTGCAGCTTGTTGGAACAGATTAAAAGTTATGAGGAGGGAAGTGTTGACACAGGTGCACAGTGTAGTTCTTTCCTCCTCGAGTGTTGTGGATCTGGTCTTCTTGTACTTCGCTGTAGCAAGTATGCCGGCGGCGCGGCTGCTGGCTGTAGACTGAGGAATAACCCACGTTACCGAGACTGCTAGAGCTGTAGCAGCAGTGCCTTCAGCAGCATGAAGTCTGGCATAGGATCTCAGAGTCCGTGGACGCCATCAGAACGGAAAAAGAGCTTTCCAGAGAATCATGCACCCAAAATTCGCGGAAGGTGTCCTGAATGTAGAAAACTGGTGATCAACTCTCGTAAACAAAGGATAGTTTTGGCCAAATTTTAATTACTTCTGGGTAGTTTTATTCCAGGATTGCTATAGCGTTTACCGACTGACGGCATGACAACGGTGCATGCCAAAGGAAGAAAAGATAAGAATACATCTCATATGTTTGTGCGCCGACAGTGATCGAGCTGGGCTCTAGGATGAGCAATACGTAACCGAACCAGCTAA